>JAOEGS010016900.1:60133-79114 GCA_025447755.1 Corythornis vintsioides | reverse complement strand
CCTGCCCGAGCAGGATGTCATCTGCTTTCTTGGGAAATACTTCACATTTTCAGTCACCAAATTAAACATCCCTTTCAACTGCCTTTCTTCTTTCATTCTTTCCTATCCACTGACTTTCAAATATGTTAATACAGCAGTGGCTTCTCCAAAGGTTGTAATAATTAAACACATAGAATTATCTGAATCTGCCTTTGCCCTTTCTTCTGGTGGTCACAATGTGCCTATTCTACATATCGCTCCCCACCAAAATGTCTCCTAGCTGTCATTCTTGTCTTATCACAAGAAGACAAACATTCATGATTCTTCATGCTCCCCTGCTCACTTCAAATTGCTTCATCCTCCTGATGGCTTTATGATATCACTGCCTAAACCTCTTGCATCTTTTTGGTCTTGAGCAGATATAAGCTTCTAAATTAGTTGTCATCCTGCACCTCTTGTGCAGAAAGTTATGATGATCAGAAAGTCTCACTTCTTATAGGGAAGCAGAATGCTCCATCCTCTGGAGCTGTATCCATGCAAGCTTCCTAAATTCCCTCCTTCATCTCCACTAGTCAGTCCAGTCTTGGAGTTACATATAGAGAGAAGCAGGCTTGTGAATCAGGACATACAAATACCTTGTCCAGACTAAGAGAACCATGCAAACCCTGCCTTTATTTCTGTGCCTGATTAATTTTGCTAGTTGACCACTCTCAGCAGTTCTTAAGCTCCAAGAAAAGGTGGCAATGCACATGGGTGGGACAGGGAGTTATTAATAGTGAATTAACTCTAGTTTCTTAAAATAAGTATTAATGTAACTATGGACATCCATCTCCCTGCAATGATGAGCATTACAACTCTTCCAATTGAAAGAGTAAAACAAATGTGTCATGTAGATAGTACTTCAAGACTAGACATGAAGATGGGTAGGACCATGAGTTAGAGTAGGACCATGAGTAAAGTTTATAACACCGAAGAAGTATTTTGCCATAATTTTTACTGTGTATATGTTGCTTTTGATTTTAAGAAAGATATACAACCTAAGAGAGATTATTTTTTTCAAGGTGTCTTTACGTAAGTACTATATTACAGTGTGCAGTGAGAAATGAAGAGCTACACATTGTGCATGGTCAGACAAACAGCTCCTCAGCAGGCTGAAGCCAGAGCCCTCACTGATACAATTTCAAAGCCTGCTGAGTTTGCTGCTGTAACCACAGCTGAAAACTCAGCACTTTGAATAACTACCAGATGTGGAGTCCTAAATTTTCTCCTGCAATTAGCACTCCCAATAACCATTGTACGCTCCTGGGTACAACTGTAGGCAAATTCAAACTTTATTACCATTATTCCAATGAAGTTTCATAGATTTTACACTGATAACTATTTAAACTGCTGTTTTGGAGGGTTTATTCCATAAAATATGTTGGTGGTGAAACCTTCCTTACTCTCTGTCCCCTTCATATGCTCTATGGCTGGGTTTATAATAGTTTTTTTCCTCCTAGTTCCTCATTTTTCCTGTGGCTGGAGTAAACCAGGACAGCATCCATGGCCCCAGGCTGCCCCAATCATATTTAATCCCTGGGTCATATAACCTGTTCAGGAAAACCCTTTGCCAAACCATGACTCCCATACTAAGGCAAATGCAATGTCTGTGCTAGAGGGATGACCAGTGGAGGGGGACCAGTGGTGAAAACTCACATTTGTAGATGGCATCCTGCCCACAAAGCATCAAAGTAAGTTGTGTGCCCTCAAAAGAGGGACACACACAATGTTCATAAAGGTTATGGTCTCTTCTGACCCACACGAGACAAAGAACAGGTGAATCCCATAAAATCTCAGATGAAGTTCTGAGGTATTGCTGGTTAAGTGTGTGTACAATGGTTTCTTCCACAGAATCACAGAATGTTAGATGTTGGAAGGGATCTCGAAAGATCATCTAGTCCAACCCTCCTGTGAGAGTAGGATCACCTAGACCAGATCACACAGGAACACGTTCAGGGGGGTTTTGAACGTCTCCAGAAAAGGAGATTCCACAAGCTCCTTGGGCAGCTTTCACCATGAAAAAGTTTCTCCTTATGTTTATATGGAACCTCCTATGTTCCAGTTTGTACCCATTGCCCATTGTCCTATCACTGGACATCACTGAGGAGAGCCTGGCTCCATCCTCCTCATAGTCACCTTTTACATATTTATAGACGTCATCTCTCAGTGTCCTCTTGTTCCAAGCTAACGAGACCCAGCTCCTTCATCCTTTTCTCATAAGGGAGATATTGCGCTCCCTTAATAATTTTTTGTGGCTCTACACTGGACTAGAATAAACTTCTGCTTCCCCTTTAGGGTGGGATTTCACCTAGAATGCCCTATTGATGTTGACCCTTCTGACAAGGATCATGTCTACTGATGTAATTGAGTCATTTGTCCACATGATGACTCAGCCATTAGTTTATCATGTGTGATCATCTGAGTGGGATCTCATATGTAAATTGTGCAAAATGTGTTTGATTCTGTGGTAGCAAAAAAACACCTGTTAGTGTTGGGTGTAAGACTTGGTCCAGATAAATGTAGGATTGGTGACCTAAAGAGAGGGGATGAGTTGCTACGTCAGACAAAACTTAATAACAACTACCACAATCAGGGCAAGATTTAAGTGTCCATTGTATAAACTAGTATAAAATAATTTAAAGATATTATCAACCAAACTCTAATTATGAGACTTGAGCCACAGTAGGGAGGGAAAGACTGCTGCATGTCAAGCCACAACACCTGTGTGTATTTTTCTCTTGAAAAGCTGTTTCAAGACCATCAAAGAGAGTAAGCAATGTCTGAGCTCACCCTTCTAATGCAGTGTATTCATACTCTAATCCACAAAATCTCATTGAGATCTGCAGCACATCCAGCGGCACTGACAGCTCCTTGCACCCTGTGTGTCCAGTTCTACCTGGTTTAATGATGTCAACGATTTTACCATTTATATCAGGTGGGAGAGGATGTTGAACATCTTCCCAGCTCACCTATACTCAGTGGCCATAATTTTGATCTGTGATTTCCAAAGTCCTGTGTGTTTTGGAAAATGTCAACTTAATTTTCAAAGGGAGAACTAAGAGTGAAATGTCTTGGTTTTATTTGTAACGCTCCAAATTATGAGAATTAGTGGAACAGCTTGCAGCTTCAAGTAGACAAGACAAATAGCAGAGGCAAGCAACCTTATTGCTCTCTTTCCCTAAGAAGCCCATATGCACAGCAAGGTATGCACAGCAAGGTATTTGCTCTGTGCAAGCAGCAGGCTGGCCCTTGAGCCCTGCGCCAATGCAAGGTATAATAAAAATTGGCATCCAAGCAGACTAGTTATGTCAAAGTTGTGTTAACACAAGGGCTGTGTTAGGGTTATTCAGCTCTGACAAGAGGCAGCCTTTTCAGCTCACACCCAATGAGGTGCTGATGCAGTTCTAGGGCTCCTGGCTTGGGAGTCAGCTCACTCAGCACCAGCACAGCGGGAACTGAGCAGCGTAGCCATGCCTGGTGCCACAATCATATAATCTGATCTCCAGCCCAATGCCGCAGCTACCAAAGTTTCCTCTCTCTACTGCTAAAAACTAAAGGCTGAGGAAGGTAATATTGACTTTGGCACAGCAACATTGAAAATAATCTCTTAAATCTCACTACCTGATCCAGGTAACGTAATGCTTTCCATTACACACTTGACAATTCAGCATTTTTATTAAATAATGAAGAATAAGTGGTTTTGATTATATCTCTGTGGGCCAGCTGGAATCAAAGGCAGCATTTCTTTATACCTTTAAAGATAATCAGTTTGTCTGAAACTTCTTTATCTTCTCTTCCCTGTCAATAAAACTGGGATAGTGCCTCATCTGATGGGTGCTGTAAGAATGCATCACAAGGTGAGAAGTGTTAGGCTCAGCAAACCCCAATGTTGCTGATGCAGATAACAGCTGGCTCAAAATGTATTCCTGTCTCTACCTAGGAAGTGAGCTTTAAACTTGGTTTATAGACCTGCATTTTAAATAAAATCCATGGGTACAAATTACTTCAGCTGAAAAGTAACCCCTTAGTAAACTGCTTTAAATTTAAGTTAGTGGTTACCCCAAAGAGCTAAATAGCCAAAATAACTATTACTGGTTCACTACTTAGTCAACATGCAGACACACTATAATTTCAGAATATAGCACTTTATTCTCACTAAACTCAATATAGTTTGGAAATGTAGTAAACTAGTTACAGAATCACTTTATTATTCTGCACAAAGGGACTTAATTTCAAACAGCTCCCAAGCTTTGAATGTATAGTCCACATTAAATCCTTTGTGGGTAAACCCTCTAGAATTAACATTCTGTAAGTATTACAGTACAGAGATGACTGAAGACATAAGCTACCTTCCCTTCATGTCTTGCCATTGAAAAGGCATCACATTTATGTCACAGACTTTAAAGTAAATGTGCTGCTTCATGTTGAGGTAACAAGAAGTGCAGAGAGCCTTAAAAGTACAATTTACAGAACAGATTCCAATCTCTTTATGGTTTTGGGGTGAATTTACAAGCAGCTACCCTTCACTAAAAGCTAAACTATTTTTTGTGTGAGGTCTTCCACTTCTTTAGGGAATGGAGAAAGTTATCCTCTGTTAAAAAGAGTAGGGAAGTGAGAAATTCAAGTATTTAACACAACTGAAGAATAATCTTCCCAGCAAAGCTTGTTTTCGTGGTCTGGGAACAAACTATTACCCTGAATTCTACCTTTAAAGGTAACACCTATTGACTTGGATGCTATTTGGGACCGCTAGTTGTAAAAGAGCATAAGCATAAAATGTGTTTAAAGAAATAAAATTCTTTCATGCTTCCTGTTTGTGGCCAGTTTCCTTTATGAAATTCATCTGAGAGTGATTCTGAGCTTACTGGCCACTAGAGAAAAGTCTGTCATTGCTTGGGATTTCCTGAAAAGTCAGAAAGGACATTTCCATTTCTAACACCCAGGACACAGCATCCCGCTCCCAGAGTGCCTCCAGACCAGGTATGGACACTACGACCTCCTCACTTGCTCACAGATCCCACCTCAATCCCAAGCCTAGATTCAGAGGAAGGACTCCTAAACTGTGTCTAGGGTGTCAAAGATATCAATGAAATCTTAAAAATAGTCCCATATATGTTTGAAGCCCATGCTACAGAGAGGCACCAAGGGTCTGTGCCATCCCCATCCAATGTTCAGGCCAGATCTTCTAGTGTGGAAGGGACACACAGCCAAGTCCATCAGTGTGAGCTTGAGAATGGATACCTGTTTTCCACTGGCCAAGAAACGATTCATCACAGAGCTTACCTACACACTCCAGTTTCAGCACAGGTGATAACCAGATCTTCAGTGAGACCATTCACTGTTGTATATTTAAGCATTTATCTAAATAGATTTCCTAAATGTGGTCTCCATAGTCACATACGTTGCAGGGATATATGGACCACCTACTTGTATCTCATTCATAGATACTATATACATCTGAATTTTACAATGTCATACCAACCCCCCCCACCCCCAATTTTATCAACTCACAGTGAGAAAACTTACAATCTTTTTCCAGTTAAATAGACTTTATGTCTTATTGCAAAGGGCTGTGCTTGACTATGGACAAGTCACAATGTGCCTTTGGGCAAGTTCCAGAAAAATCTGCATCTCCATGAAACACGCACAGAGGACTTCTAGCCCACTATGCAACACTTTTTTTGACAAATAGCAGTTCCTTAATGTCACCTTCAAATACAGACTATCACCTTTCTTAATCAACCACAGTGGAGGATAAGTCAACTAAAATCTGTTCTTTCCTTGAAGCTGAAATCCTGCCTATGGCAATATCATAAAAAGGTCATATTAAGACATTTATAGCAACTTTAACCACATAGGTCAATCTTGTTTGGATCTGTTGATACATCTCCAATTTATCAGGGCTCCCAGTGACTTACTTGTCCTCTATGAGACTTTGTCCCGTGATCAGATTTTTCCCAGATGGTGCATAATCCCAGTTCTCTTCCACAATCCCAAGGTAGTAGGTTCTGGTCTTTGCTTCCACAGCTGCAAACAGCCAGAGGAACCCAAGAGCATAAAGGCAGCTACCATGCTGCACAGGAGGCATTTGTACTTGTGATTGTGAGGCTAGTAGCAGGCAGGTAGCAGCAGGATGCATCACAGAGAGATCACCCCTCCCTCCCAGCTCTCAACAAGTTATAAATAAGTAATGGACAGAGCAAAGCTCCTCCTTTGCAGCAGATTACGACGGTGATAGGTAGAGAGCCCTGCTATGCAGAACAGGGCTAGGGAGGAGGTTGCTGTCTTGGCAGGACCTTTGCCAATCCTTTGGTGAATGCAAATTACTCAGTTACCTGCACAGGTTAGAGCCAGTTGGTGTTTGTTGGAAGTCTGGATGCATTTTTGTTCTGCTCCTTCCAGACTAAGTGCCATGACATATTGAGGAAGAGGATTTTGTTGATGTTTTTTGCCATTCCTGTCAAAATTATTTATTTTTATTTTAACTCATTTAGCATATCTGATATTTCTAAAACTCTTATATTGCTGCTTTCATTGGAATTTTTCAATGACACAACACTAGGTTACAATCCAGTACTACCAGAGAGAGGGAAAGAATTTGCCAGAACCTCTCAAATTTCTAGGATTTTCTGACTCATATATTAAGATTTCAAGATGTGTGAATATATTCAATTTTAGAGTGCCAAAAATGAGACCCTTTTTTATAAATATTTCTGGAAATTAGAGCCCTTGTAAAGTCTTTCCATTTGGACACCTAAGTATTCAGGCACACAAAGATCACCCTTTTATTAACCTTGGTAATTAACATGCTCACGTAGCTCTCTAGAAAAACAGTCCCTCCCTTTACAGCTTAACTTCCTCTAAGAGGACATCTCTATTACTGTCTTGGCAAAAATAAGTGTACACCTATTCAAGTATGACTGGATAGGATATTCTGAACCACTTAGGAAACATCCCCAAAATATCACCTTAGTGACATTTTGCAAAATTGTACTGCTCTCTTACTAATTTTTAATCAACTGAAGACATTAAAAAGTAGCAGTTCTGGAATGCGGCATTACTCTTGAGACTCATTGCAAGCTTTAACAGTTGTGAAATTCCCCTTTCAGCACCAGAACGATCTGACCTCTTCTGGTTGAAGCTAGTGGTTACTCATGGCTAGGGGTGCAAGAGGCTTCACAAATGAATTTGGTGACTACAGCTTTAATGCTGTCAGTCAAGAACTAGATCAGTGATGTGAATGTGGTTTTATGTGGAAGTTGTGTGAGGTTCACCCTCTGGCATGTGACAGTGACAGCTACATGTACAGTCAGCTGTGCCTTTCTCTATTACTGGTGTGAAGGAGTCTCTGAAGTCACACAATAACTCAAAAATCATGTGAGGTTCACAACAGCCCAGCCTCCAGGCACCTGGACCGTGGTACGTCTTGTCTAAATTATGAGACAAAACGCACAGACACATGGATTATTTTACTAAAGAAGCTTTCCGTTTCTTTGAGCTATGCTTTGCATACTTGCATTGCCTAAAGTAGTTGTCCTGAGACCAGGCAAGCTACAAATTTCATCTCACGTCACTCAAGTACCTGATTTTACAGAACTAGGTGCCTGTTATGCAAATATTCATATCATAAAGTAGTAAGAGGTTTGCGTTTGTATAGGAAATACCTTTATTTAGAGGGTAATGTGTACTTTGAATGAGCTTTTGTAGCGTTCAATTGTTCGAATCAAACATTTGCATGGCATTAGAGATATTTAAAGGCCGAATAGGTACAGGAGAAATTCGATCCAGACAGTTCTGCTGTGACTTTCTGTCTGTTTGCTTTTTTATAACAAAAGAATTCTATTGTATGTTTAACATAAATCTATATATATGTGACCTCATATAACTCAAATGCATCAAGCTAATGGGAACTGGAAAGGGGGAGTGTCCAATTTTGATCCGGCACCTGACAGCACTATAGTAATTTAAATAATAATAGTACTTTGTCCTAGTTTTTCTGTTGCTTCTCATCTGCCCAGGATTGGATCCTGGTTGCTTTCTTCCTAGAATAACTATTAAAAATTAAAATACTATATTAATTTCTTTGTCTATTACTGTGGAAATTATTTCTGTAACAGGAATAATGTGTGGGCATTAGCACCCTGTATCAGCATTGTGTTGTAAGTCCAGTAAACGCCTTAGCTTGGCTTCAGTATTTACTAGATCTGGCAACTTGTATACCCTTTGCGTCCACACATCAACACTTAATTACCTTGTCACATCATTAAACCCAGGCACATTTACATTCCAGAGAGGTGCTGTGGGCATGATTCAGAAAAAAAGATGAAAGAACAGCTGGTTTGCCCTTGCATCAGGAAAACTCCTGGGAAGCTCCCCTCTGGCTGTGAAGTAATGGGATTAAATTTGTCACTTGGTTCAGGATCCTTTCAGCAAAAGGATTGGGTACTAGTTCCTCTGAGACTTTCTGTACCTCTGAAGGCTAAAATTAGTGCATGGCTGGGTTTTGAAATTTTTTAATGAGGAGCAATGTTCATAGGTCTGAAGGACGAACTTCTTGAGTGTCAGTTTGTGAATGAGCCCTGAACATCACCAGTGGAGATTTATTTTTTAAGTACATCAGGAATGATTGCAATAACTAGGTTAAATTAATCCACCAAGGCTCAGACTTTTGCCAAATAATGTTAATTAACTAGAATATGTAAGTTAACCTGCTAACATTCATAAGATCAATTAAGAGAGATGTTGGATGTGGAGATCTGCTGCAGTTACTTGAAATTAGGTGACATGAGTTCAGAGATGAGCACTTTATTCAGACTGCCTACTACTGAAACCCATCTTGCACTCTCCTTTGAATAGGTGATGAGCTGATATCCAAGCAGAGTGATTACTCTTTCCCTCTACTTTTTCTTGATAGCAGTATTGTTCCCATTCTCCTTCCTAGTCTGTCTGCTATGTTGGTTTGTGTCTGAACTGTGATCCAGGTTGGGGAATTATCTCGCCTGGTTCCAGCACAGGATTACCCTCACCTGGTATTGCAACAAAACCTGAAACATGCTTGCAGTGACCACTCCAAGGTGGCAAAGAATGCCTGAGGTAAAGCTAGGCACTGAGTTACACCCTCCCAAGTTTCACATCACCCTTTTAACGAAGCCATCCTTGCCCTTCACTTGTTTCCCATACTCTACAGCAACAAATACATATCAAATACAAAAGCCTCATAGTAGATCTATGAAAAATAATTGATGTCCATTTCTAGCAATCTTCTGAGTTGCAGCAGTAATGAGCAGAAGATAAGCCTCATGTTATAGTCCTGGATATTTAAACAAGGTATATCTGAATTACTTGACTCTTTCGAGTTCATACTGGTAGGTTAGAAATAGGTCTTCGGTAAGGAAAGCTTCCTTGGTCTATGCAACGCTACCCAGAAGTTTTCCAAGTCTGAGCACTGAATCTGAGTCAGTTCTTTCTGGAGACAAAGAGAAAAAAAGCCACCAACACTCCAAGAATAACAAGGACCTGTGATCAGTTAAAATATTAGAAAGGCAGCTGTAGTCCATATTACAGGTGGCCCATTGTGAATCTGACTCACTGTTGCCCAGAAGTCTTTCTGGTAACATGTGGAGTAAAGCCAGCCCTCCAGATCCCCATGTCAGCTGCCACATGGCTCCCTGGCATTGCCCTCCAGCCATCTGGGCTCAGTCCATGCACTCATCTCAGGGTCACAACTGGACATTTACCACAATGCTTGTCTGGAGATCATTAGGATAGAATAATATATCTCTGTGCAGACACTTTCATTGCAGAACAGTTGCTTTGGTACATTACTAGTTGTGGATGAATCTTGAGCCAAGGTGTGACATGGAAAAGAGGACTCCTGCTATATCAGAAACAGCTTTTTCCTTCATGAATTTAAGCATCTACCACATAGATGACAAAGGATGATACCATAGCTGCACTTAGACTCTATAGAAACTGATTATACATGGTAAAAAGAAAGGGCACTTAAATTTCAAAATCATAAAGGCTTGCAATAATGAGAAGGATGTCATTCAACAGTGGGCTGAAAGGACCTGCAAGTTTGAAGGGACTATAATAAACTGTCAAATAGGCTGGGAAAGTAAAATGTGTTCAACCTCAAAAGCCATTAAATCAAAGCTGAAAAAAAGGAAGTTTTGATGCTAATTAAGAGAAGCTTCTTGCATGTGGTAACTTGCAATATCTGCACTGTTAAACAAGGCTAATACCTCAACAGAACTTCAAGGTACTTTATGGGTTTCTATAGTGCTGTGCATTGTAGCACATAACAAACATGAAAGACTTCAACTTTACATCATTACCATGGGACAGAACATGTTTATTAACCCTATTATACAAATGAGGAAAGAAGGTTAGGTAACTTACAGGAGCTGGAAGCTTCCCATGCATCACTGGAAAAAAGCTGACAACCCTCCTGTCCCATCACCTTCCCCTCTGAGCACAAGAGTGGTGGAGACCAGAGTCTCATTGGACTTTCACTGATTCTAGGAGTGGTGCTGTGACCTGGTTGCATGGTAAAACCATTTCATACCCAACTGCTAGCAGGAAGGCCAGTGCCAAGGTCCACCTCAGCTCTCCACTGAGCAACTCTGCTGCCTGCCCAGCCTCCTCTATCTACTCCATGGGATCCTCTTCCATCATGTCTCATGGCACTTACCTACTTACTTACTCTAGAGGAAACGTGGCCCTTTTGTTTCCTCCTATGAGATCATTGTCCCATTTTCTCTATGGGTAAATATGGGACTTGTGATAAGAAACTCTGGCAATGGAAAACTAACTGGGAATATTTAAAGCAGGTAGCAGAAAGGGAGATATAGAGCATTGTGGGAAGAAAAGGAAGTGATGTGAGTGCACCTGCATAAGCAGCTTCCAAAACAGTTCTGCCAGGCAAGTCACCCCCAAGAGTGCTATAAGCCTGCAAATTCCAAGCAGGCTTATGATGCTTTGCTTGGTGTCCACTGATTAAATGGGATGGTGCTGTGTGTAGTGGAGGAGCTAACAGAAACTACCTGTTGTCTTCCATCCATTTTGTCTGCCTGAAAAGGAGAAAGTGGGGAAAATGTCATGACCATGTAGAAATCTGGATGATTGCCCATAGTGAAGTAATGTGATTTGTGGGATATGCAAATAACTGCCAGCACTTTTAGTGTCTTTCCTCTGTGTCTTTGAAGCTTTGCAATAAAGAGCAGCCCTACCACGCTTCAGTGACCATTTTGGTTTATATTTGAAGAAGCTTATGGTAAAGCCAGTGCCATTCTGGAATGGAAACATTCCAGGTATAGTGTAAAAAGGAAAATAGTTTCTACAGATTTATAAATTCCACAGTCTATGGGAAAAGCCCTTCTACTAATCCAAACATCACCTTTAAGAGCCTGATATGGTCTTCCAAAATATAATTTGCCTTTGTTATATAATTCCAAGTTGGTATTGAATGTTATAAAGTCCGTACTGAGGATTTCTTCTCTCTTCTCTGCCCAGCTCTTGCCCAGTTTCTCATTTCCCCTGCTGAGTACAATCCTTGGGGGTGCAGAGGACCCTTTATTTAACAGAGACATGCATGCAAGAGACAAGATAACTGTCATTTAAGACTCCAGAGTCGAACACATGAAAACTGTGGCAGGGATGTGGCCTGGTAAGCCTACCATGCATACAAGACTGGGCAAATATGCCAACTAAGATGCAGATTCCTCTTTCAAAGGGGCTCAGAAGTGAAAGGCAAACATGGTGCAAGTGTGGCTGCACTACTCCTGGTGTGAGCTGTTGTTTCTGTGGTGGAGTACACTCTCATTTCTGAAATTAGGACTAATTCAAACAGAGCCACCCTGGCTTTGCCTGCTCATAGTGATGCCAACATGGTGTCAGCAGGGCCTTCTTCTTTCCCAGACCAGGTTAGTAGTTCAAATGGGAAAGTTCAGGCATCATAGTGCTTGAAATGCTTCTTCCAGCTCCTGCAGAACTTGAGGCAAATCCCACAGGTCCATAGTATTTATGTTTTGAAAATGAAAAGTGGACATCAAAGCCCACCTTTGGGCACCTGATAAAACAGACTGAGCTTCAGAAGTGCTGAGCAACCTCCCTCAATGGAGGAAAGATGGTTTCATCTGACTAACTGTAGTACTCAGTTAGCCTTCCCTTCTTCTTATGTGTACTCATCTGCAAAGTGGGGATCATTATACCTGACTCCCTCTCCAAGCATGTGGAAGCTAGTTTAGTTAATGCTTGTCAAGCACTTTAAGGCCTTCAGATGAAAGGAGTCGCAGATAGGCAAAGCATTGCTATTAGTATTAATTATTTCTATTGTGCAAGGAGACATAAAAGCAGCGAGGATGATGATTATTCGCTTCCTTTACAAGTGGCAAAACACTGTGCAAATACACAGACAGGGACCCTCCCTGCCCTGCAGTGCTTCTAATCTTTCCAGACAGATAAATCAGACAAAGAGCAAGGAAAAGAGCACAAACCTGAAGAGCAATGCATGTAGTGGCTTACCACACATGGATTGGTCTTTTTTGGGTTTTTTTTTTTTGCAACAGTTGTTTTCTAAAAGTACACTGTTTGCAGCCAGGAAGACAGAAAATATTTCACTCATTAAAAAAAAAAAAAAAAAAAAAAAAAATTAAAATAAGTATTTGGTTTTGTCAGACAGATTCCTGGTATTAACAAGCTGCTGTCAATCAGCTGCTCATCAGAAAAATGAGTGTGGGCTTGGTGGTAGCCCATCCCTCTTCCCTCCCAGGCACCCAGTGAGTCTCTCACAATTAGATTTCATTCTCCACAGAGTGCCAGGGGCTCAGTGAACAACACAGAGGAGTTTACATGGAGTGCTGAGAAGCTCAGTAGTAATTTGTTCCTTTATCTTATGCCTGACTAGACAAGCAAACAGATAAAGGAGCAAGAAACTCAAGTGGCTTCCAGTCAGAGGCTGAAGCCAGTTTTGGGCACTCCAATTCAGAAAAGACAGAGATTTACTGGAGAGAGTCCAGCGCAGGGCCACCAGGATGCTGAAGGGAGTGAAGCATCTCCCTTTTGAGGAGAGGCTGAGAGAGCTGGGGCTCTTTAGCCTGGAGAAGAGGAGACTGAGAGGGGACCTCATCAATGTCTATCAATATGTTAAGGGTGAGTGTAGGGAGGATGGAGCCAGACTTTTCTCAATGTCATCCAATGACAGGACAAGAGGCAATAGGTGCAGGTTGGAGCACAAGAGTTTTAGGGTAAACACAAGGAAAAACTTTTTCTCAGTAAGGGTGACATTGCTCTGGGATGGGCTCCCCAGGGAGGTTGTGGAGTCTCCTCCTCTGGAGACACTTAAGACCTGCTTGGATCTGTTCCTGGGTGACTTGGTCTAGGTGATCCTGCTCTGGAAGGGGGGGTTGAACTGAATGATCTTCTAGGTCCCTTCCAACCCCTAACATTGTGTGATTCTCTGATTCTGTGATTCTGTGAATCTTCTCGCACATGGCTATAAAAGGGCTTCTCTTGGCTCAGTGGGGCAGTTTGGAAGCATGTCCAAGCTCATCAGTGTTGTGGGACTGGGATGCCCTGGAGATACACCAGTCTGAGCCATCCCACCTTTTCTTCAGAGCATGAAGGGTCATGGAGGCAGATCCCGGGCCAGGGAGCACCAGGCTAGCCCAGCAGATGGGCATCTTCATCTCTCACCTCCTTCAGGGACAGTTTTAGCCCATCAGTGGAAGAGGCTGTATCTGCAACTACAATGTTATGGGTGAATCCAGCTTTCCAGGTGTGCATTTCATCCTTGGGCTCTCATGAAGCTCCCTCTAATGGCTACAGGCATTGTGTCTCATGGCTTCCCTGTGCCACCAGTGGACCAAGACACAGGCATGAAGCCCCAGTGTTGTACAGGTTGAGATGTGCCTAGTGCAGAAGGCCCTTCAGGTTTTTGTTGAATGTGTGTGGGCTTATCTCTCACCTAGCTCTTTTACAATCCTGTCTCCACCCCGTATCTTCTCTCTTAATGCTTCCTCAGGTTCTTGCCTTTCTCCCCAGCTTCTGGAGTCCTGCCGTCATTGCAGTTAATGCACTTCCTGCCCTTAGCTCAATTTAGGCCCACACCCTAATAAAAAAAAAAAAAAAAGATTACACCACCAAGGAATGACAGCAGCATATGCTGGACAGTTTGTTCATTTTTTTGAGTCTAACTTTTTGATGTCTTCCTCATGCTGGCTATGGAGGTGTCACAGTTTAGGGCCAGGGCAACCCCCAGACCAATAACAGATGCTTTTTTTTAACCCCCCTCCCTCCCCAAAGGGAAGAGAAAAAGGAATAAGGGAGAAAGACTTAGCGATTAGAAAAGGAAACTAGAACAATTTAATTAAAATTAAAATAATGGAATATATACAAGTATGTACAAAACCAGTACTGAACCAAACCCCCCTGGTGGTAATTACGTGATCGTCACTGATTCTGTGGAATTGGCACAGAGAGAGTCCCAGACTGGGCCCTGCAGCAGACAGGAGCTGTGTTCAGGAGCTGTATTCTGGCACGGGGTTCAGGAACACACTGATTGGGATCAAAGACAGTATGGACAGAGTCCTCCTTGGTGCTCTGAGGGGGGAGAACCCCTCAAGAGAGGAAGAACACCAACAACCCAAGCTGAGAGCCTAACCCCCCAGCTTGTTTGCTTAGCCTGACAGTTTAGCTTGCATCCCCTGCCAGCTCAGCTTGTGTGCTTTTCTCTCTGCACGTTCTCCCAGAGAGACCCTCCAAACCCCTTAGCTTTTATATACTGGATGTGATGTATGTGGGATGGAATACCTCGTTGGTCAGTTTGGGGTCATCTGTCCTGTGTGATCCTCCCTGTAGGTGCGGTCTTTCTCTTTCTGCACCCCTCAGTGTGATACACAAGTTCTAGCAGTGGCCTTGGTATCCTTGGTAGTAACTCTAAACATAAGGTGTTATCACTGGTAGAAGCAGATGCTGTCTGCAAAACATGCTGCTAACTTGAGAAAGTGCAGTTAGTTAGAAAACCTGAGATGAAAAGTAAAATCACTGAACAGAATTTGTTTGGTTCTCACTCAAACCAGGACAGGAGGAGCTGTGAACTCAAGCCAGATCTGCTATAGGGACGATGGGCCATGGCAGTACAGTGCCACCACTGCTAATATGACCACAGTGCTCAGTGTCAAGGCCAGTGCAGCTACCCCTCAGCCAGACTGCTGCTATCCCTCTCTGATCCTTCACAGAGCCACACAGAGAGGTTTGTCAGGGATCTCTGGAGATCATCTTTATTGAGCCTCCTGCAAGTCCTCCTGCAAGTCCACCTGGAAAAGGCTACCTAGAACCATACCCAGATGGCTTTTGAATAGTTTCAAGGATGAAGATTATATATCTCCAAGGATGGAGACAGGTATTTCACACCTTTTCAGAAAGGACTTTTAATGATGTCTCCTTTTGGTACCTAATTTTAGACAACAAACAAAAATGCATGTGGTCCACCTTTCTCAACATTTCTTCACCCTCAAAAAAAGCCTTGAAACTGTGGACATAGGAGCAGAAAAGTATAAATAGTTTGAAGATTGAGATTGCTTCATTTTGGGGAAAATTCCCTGACATAGTTGTCTGAGCAAGCAGAGAATCCCTTTCAAAAGTCCAAACAGTCCTAAGAAATATCCTAAAGTACTTTCCACTTTGGGAAATATTGCCCCAGTTGCCTTCTTCTGCTATATAAGATATATGGAGATTTAAAATAATCAAACTAATAACTTCAAGGTCATCAAGGGGGATTGTCTTTTCTTTAACCAACAAGTGCCAGCTGAAAAAAAACCAGACCGACCTCAGGATCTGAAGACCAGCTGTATTTCCAATAAGCTTATCAAATTTTGCTACATGTATCAGTTTGTCTGATTCAGACAATGTAAGCAGCAAATACTTTTACTAGCAAGCAGTAATTCTGCCTACAAATCTAACCTCATGTGCATTTGAAACATTACAGCTACATACAGACAACCAGTATAGATTTTTAATTTATTTTTTTTCTTTTGGCACAAAACCAGATGGAGATGGTTAATGAAAAGACAGTCCCCCTTGCAATAACAAAACACTTAATGGTCACTTACAACCTCCCAGCTGTTGACCTTCTCCTTCATTCTGGTGGGAGTCACTGATCCAAGTGCCTCACATGGGAGTTTTAATTCTCTCACAGGTTACCTGTCCAAGCCATATGTCTCTCATTTTGATCAAAACCACCACTCTGGACTACAGAAACCTTTCCTCCTGATGATGTCAAGTAGCTCTAAAAAAAATACAATGAGCATTTTTTGATAAAGCCAATGTTTCTTCAGTATACTCCCAATATTTGCTGTTCATTACTGAAGGTTTACTGAGATACCCAAGGTAGTTCAAAGAAAGTTAAGAAGGAAGGAAAAGGATCATTAGAAGAAGTAACATTTCTCCCACTTTGTCAGGTAAATGGGGGCTTTTTCCAGTGGGTTCTACTTTTAGTTCTTAATTTACCTGCAGCCTGAGCATATACTGGACAAACACCAGTGAGAAAACACAGAGATGAGAAATGCCTTTCAGCCAAAACCAGAAAGAAGTGTTACACGAAACCAGCAAAATGAAAGCACAAACCTCTCATTATTTTAATATTGGATAGTGACAATGTTGTTCTGTGTTAGGAGCACAAACAGCCTTTGGCCACAGGTCATGGTTCATTGCTATTTCAGAAAACAGGGGTTGGTGCAGTGTTGTCCCTGGACAAAACATTCAGGTAATTAAATACAATGAACTTTGTGATAAATCAGATGAACGTACACACATGCAGAAGCAAGTGGTAGATATTGCTTTGCTGGATGGGCAGATCTTATTGGATGTTGTTTTGTACCATTCTGCCTCTTCCCAGAAGATGGTTCTGCAGAGGACTGGCTGTGCAACCTTGGGGTGCCCTAGACTCCCAGAGTCACTGAAAACCATTGTGTTTATTCCTAAACATCTGTATCATGGTAGTGGCACCAGAGTCCTTAGAGGCAATGGTGTATGCATTGCCATCAAAGGAGGAATCCTGTACTTAGTGGAATGTCATCTCAGGGAGGAGAGTCTAAGTATGTAGGGAAGGGGGTTATGCATAAAAAGCAGAGAAAAAGGAAAAGAAATAAGGAGTTAAAAAAAAAAAAAGAAAAAGTAAAATAGAAGGAAAGAGCCATCCATGTGACATTTAAGATGTTGTCACTGTAAAGGGCATGGCATGTCCAGCATATACTGTGTGTTAGGACCACCCATGTATGACAGTATCGTGCAGTGAATATACTCCTAAAGAGTGCAGAGAACATACTTCAAACGTGATCCAGAATTACTTCCATTTCACATTATCAGACTCATATATATTCTTAATATAAACACCATAATCTCCACCACTCAATTATACAATGTTCTTTGTATTGCTGTCTCTGGTATGATTCAAGACTTGAGCCTTTTTGCACTGAGCTGATCCTCAACTTCCTCGTTGTTCTTGTCACGCGATCATCTCTTTGATGGCTGGGGTTATGTGCATCTGGGATACTATGGGTAAAGGAAAACCTGAATAATGCTGGTACTGCCATTTCCAGCTTGATGGTTCTTTCTTAGCAGAACATTTGCATATTCCTGGATACAGACAGGCCTGTTAACCTGGACACCTGCTGAAAGAACAGAAAGAGCCAGCTGCTCCAGGGCAGGTTATCTACAATGCCCAAGCTCATGAATCTTCTCAGAGCCAGCCCATTTGCAAAAACCCAGCAATTTGCTTCCTGATCCTTCCTCAAGAATATCAACCTCCCTTTTCATCAGCTAAAGGAAACATTAACACCAAAATGTCATAGGAAATATCCAGAAAAGATATATGTGTTGTGATGCCAAAGTGGACTAGATTAAATTATGTCGAGTGTCACTGAGTACTTGGAATAAAGCTTCGACTTCAAATAAACCACCTAAGAAGTATACTAGAATAAATGAGAGCAGAGTTGCCTGGCTCCTTTTTACATGACTTACCAACAGCAATAAGGGCATTTTCTCATTGCCACATGGCAGCTACACTCCAAATGGGGCAGTTCTATTAATATAGCAAGTGGGTAGTCAGATATGCCCTTCAAAATCCAGCACAGGGCTGGAATTCTTCTGTTTCGAACTCTTACATTGCCCCATCCAGGGAAATAGTAGGGCTGGAATGGTTTAAATTTCTATTGTTGTGAACAGGATTTTTCACACATTTGCGTTTCCTCTCTCAGTACCACTGTTACTACATGCAGCTGGAAAATTAATAAAGAGTTTATGGCTAAAAGGATAGAAATAAAAGCAGGACCAGAGCTGATGTAAGCAAGTCAATATAATTGGGAAGCATTGATCAGTGGAACACAGAATGCTTTCATTGCCTTCAAAGTCAATATTGCAGGGGCAAAAATAGATGTACACAACTGTATACACTCAGCTTAGCCACTAAACACTTCACAGACAAAACAATTTTTTCTAAGCGTTTTAGAGCCTGGGTTTTTTTTTTCATTTCTTTAGTGGGGGTCTATAACATCAGAAAAACAGGCAGAAGTCAGGTTTTGAGGTATTCATAGAATCATAGAATCGTCTGGTTGGAAGAGACCTTTAAGATCATCAAGTCCAACCGTTCACCCTGCACTGACAGGGTCCCTAAACCATGTCTCCCAGCACCACATCCACATGGTTTTTAAACACTTCCAGGGATGAGGACTCAACCACCTCCCTGGGCAGCCCATTTCAATGCCTAACCACTCTCTCTGTAAATAATTTTTTCCTGATATCTAACCTAAATTTTCCTTGGCTCAACTTGAAGCCGCTCCCCCTCATCCTGTCATTTTTAACTTGGGAGAGGAGGTTGACCCTCATCTCCCTACAACCTCCCTTCAGGTAGTTGTAGAGAGCAAGAAGGTCCCCCCTGAGCCTCCTCTTCTCCAGACTAAATAA
>JAOEGS010016900.1:47833-60033 GCA_025447755.1 Corythornis vintsioides | reverse complement strand
TCCCTACAACCTCCCTTCAGGTAGTTGTAGAGAGCAAGAAGGTCCCCCCTGAGCCTCCTCTTCTCCAGACTAAATAATCCCAGCACCCTCAGTCTTTCGTCATAGGAGGAATTCTCCAGTCCCTTCAACAGCTTCGTTGCCCTTCTCTGAACTTTCTCCAGTACCTCAACATCCTTCTTGTGTTAATACAGACTTCAGTTGTGCTCTTCTTCTTGGCATTCCTTCTGTGCCTCACAATGAGCAGTATTTAGTTCAGATATCATGAAAGACTGCATATAGATCCTATTCGGTAACAAGCAAATCTTAAGATATTCTTGAAGCAGTAAGAAAAATGTGTTTGATACAGCTTACGAGTATTTTTATTTTTCTGTAATGTGTAGAAGCATTAGTGTTTGCTTAAGCTCCTAAGCACAAAGCATTTTACAAACAGATGAAAACACTGAACTTGTCCCAAACAGGTTAAAATATATGTAGTAGGAAAAAAAAAAAAAAAAAGACAACAGATTGCTGTAAGCAAATGGGAAAACATGACACTAATATAATAACATCTCTGCTCTTGGTTTATTTGCTTGAAAAACTATTTAGCATTCAGTGGAGAATGGCACTGGAAAGTATTTGAAATTAAGAGACTAAATCAGGTTGGTATCAATTCTAGATACTAAACAATAAGTGATACACGAAGTATGGTAGGCCTATGAGATGACCTTTGGAAGGTGAAGAGAAGCTTAAAAAAGTTGGTAATGTATAGTATTGGGGACACAGTACAGATGTGAAAATACAGAGATGAGCCTTGCACATCACCCTGGAGGGCTAAGAGCTTTGCCAAATCAGAGAGAAGCAGAGTCAAAATAAGGGATGCTGAGCCCAAATGAGATTGTTAGCTATGTGAGAATCGGAAGGGTGGTACCTTAGTGATATTATAGAGTAAGAATCTATAAAAAAAAAGCAACCAGGATATGATATTTAAGGGAGGGTTCATCTTAAATATCATTAGCTTCTTAACTCTACATAATCTGGTAGGTCCCCCTCAGGGCCCCCAGATGTCTGTGCAAATTGCTGATGATCTTCAATTTGTTCTGAATTTAATTATTTAAATGTTTTAAATGCCATTAGGTCTTGTGCCTTTGTCCTGTCTGAAGACTCTCTGAGAATTACTTTGCTCCTTTTCCTTGGGGTTGAAGCACCACAAAAAACATGTTGTTGCCATTGATGTCAGTTGAAGTCTGGGGCATTGGATTAAGTGGGTCCAGTTCAGTTTTTCTCCTTTTTGCCATCTGTATTGTAATGAAGTTTCTTTGCCCAAGATCATTCTATTGGCTTTTTAAAGCTTCTTTACTGTCTGTGAGTCAGTATTGAAGACAACCTTCCCAGCATCCTCTGATACTGGTAGTACTAAATATGCAATCTGGGGATTGAAGACCCAAGCTTTGCTGCTATGCTTTTGTAGCCACCCTGTCATGCTGGTATTCCTCATGGATGAGATTCAGTTGACTGCAGAGGCCAACATCTGGGTCTGAAAAAGCATTGATATTCTTTCATCATTAATGATTTACTGTAGCTATTAAACTACTACTGTATCTCCTAAAATAGATCTCATTACTTTTTTCCTTAAAAGTTTCTGTCTCTCTCACTAGGAATAAATGTAGTATAAGGCAATACCTACCTCAGGGACATCCCAAGTCGTGTGAAATGAATTCCACCCTGTACAACCAATCTTTCATAGTGAGATTAGAGAAAATAAAGATGAGAGATGGAAGAGAAGAGAGTGGAACATTTTACATCTTTTTCTTCACTCACATGTCCCTTTTGTTAATATTTTTGTGATTAATTTGCCCTTCCATCTGGATATTGAGAACAAGGCAATAGCATGTTCTTGCCAGAAGGGGATTTTTTCAGTCAAAAATATGGATCTGAAGGATCAGAGGGATCTAAGCATATTCCCAGCATGACTGGGGCTAAATCTAACCAACTAATTAGTCTTTGGATATATTTTATCATTTATTAATACCACATTTTCTATAAAGTAGTCCCTTTTTCCTCAGTATAAGTCTTTTCCCACTTTAGTTTTCATAGAATTTTTCATAGAAACATAGAATTTCTTGGAAGTGACCTTATGAATCATCTAGTTCCAACCGCCCTGATGTGAGTGTTGGAAGGGACACTTTCCACTAGACCAGGTTTGTCAAAGCCCTTCCAACCTGGTCTTGAACACATCCAGTGATGGAACATCCACAGATTCCCTGGGCAAACCGTTCCAGTGTCTCACCACACTCACAGGAAAGAACTTCTTCCTAATTTCTATTCAAAATCTATTACCTTCCAGTTTGAAGGAAGCCATTTCCTGCTGTCCTATCACTACAAGCCCTTGTAAAAAGTACCACTCCAGCTTCTTGCAGGCTTCATTCATATACTGGAAGTTAAGGTGTCCCCAGAACCTTCTCTTCTCCAGGCTGAACAACCCCTTGTGAAGAAGATGACTCCACACCAGCGACCAGATTTTTCTGTGCCACTACTTCAGGCTTCAGCCACATTTTCTGCCATACACTGCTTGCTCTTTTTTTCACACTTGCACTCCTGACATCTCCTGCTGTTTACTATTCTGCCAAACTGGGCATGGCTGAAATGACCAGAGCAGTAAAAAGGTCTCCACTACTGCAGTCTCTGTGTCCTGGAGGGCCAAGGTATTGACCACTGGAACACTGCCTTAAAATAATCAATTCTGCTGGGTGACACACCAACCTCACACTGTCCAACCAGGGATAACTTCGGGTATTTCCTCATTCTCTAGAGAGAAACAGCTATTTATTTAATAGAGACTGTCACCCGAAAACATTCACTGTGCCTCCCTCAGACCTCCACTCTCCTAGAGACAGAGCCTGAAGCCATCTACGAGGGACTCCTAGATCCAGGAGGCCATTTTATCCCTCTGTAGAAGGTATGCAAATGTTATTTGCATGTTTTCCTCAGCATTAAAAAGCAAAATTTTCTAAGATTCTAGCTAAAAATTAGAAGCTTGCTCTGTCCACCTCACTGTAGAAAGTGCTTTAGTGTGCTGTATTACTGAAGTGTTTTGAATGCTGCTGGCAATCCAGAGTGTTTTTCTAAGGTATAATAATGTTGTCAGGTCCTCTGATGCACACAAGTAGCAAAGCGGCATTGATTTTGGTGGCAGAGGCTCTTTCTAGGTCTAGTGATTGATGCTTAAGTAAGTTCTCCTTGCAGTTTGAAGTGGTACTGAGATAGGTTGGAGAGAATGGGCTGTAAACCCCTGTTCTTTCAGTCAAAGCAGTGTCGTGTTTCTTCACACCAGGTAAGAACTGGACCCTCCAGCTATGTATAAAAGATGTAGAGGAGAATTTATAAGTCATCTACAAGACTTAGATTTTATAGAAGTAGGCCAGGCTGTGCCTGTGGTTGTTTGCTTCTCTCTGGGGAGGGGATGTAGGTGAGGTTGAATGAACACATAGAAAAACAAAAGCTGGAATGAGACTGGAAAGCAGACAGACAAAACCCAGTGGATAAAAAAAATAGCAAATGCATTAGGTATTTGAGAGAAAGACAGGTGAAATATACAATATTCTTTCAATTTCCATCCACTCTCTACCCACTGCCTCTTTCATCTCCATATTTGCAGTATGGTTAGATTTTTATCTTATTGAGCTGGGGCTTTTTCCAGAGGCTTCAAAAAAAAAATTCCTGCCCAATTTTGAGGAATATGTAAACAACAGGTAATGACTGTAAACCAAGAAGAGTCTCTGTTAAAAATATTCCCTTCTGGAATAGTTTCACGTCAGTAAACTTGTTTTAAAGCTGGATTAAAAAACATAATGTGCTTGTAAAGTGCGAAGAAGAAAAGGCATATAAGTTCAGTGCTCTTATTAAACTTGTAGCAGCAGAGAACAATGCAAATTTTCTGCAGTAGAAATGTAAACTCAGAAGTTGTTTGGCAGTTTCAACTACCTCACAGCAATTTATGGCATCCCATAAAGTCTTTCTGGTTTCCCTATCACTTTCAGATGTCTGAGAATATTGGTTTCTTTTCATGCCTTATCTCACCTCTTTACCACTTTCATTCTGTTACTGAAGCTGGATTCAACCTGTCTCTGTCCTTCTCAAATATCTTTGTACTGTGCTTCACCTTGGCGTTTTTTCTTGGGAACCCAACCTTGATTGATTTCTGTACTCCTAGCCAGCTTAATACCTCTCAATACCATCTTGTGTCACATTTTTTTTAGGATTAGCCAATGCCCATGACTACATAGAGGGACATTTCACTATTTACTACATTGCTTATTACAAAGATTACTTGCATGTAGCAAGCATTGGCTGAATGTGTGTGTGTAACACAGGGGTGTGTACTGAAATGATGTGTGTCCAGATCTTCTTCCTTTCCTTATATTTTGTAGCTTGTTCACAGGCAAGCAAAGCCATCCTTGTCATAATATGTCAGCTTTCTCTAAGGACAGAAACCCACAGACAGATGTTTTGTATTTTTATTCATTTGAAAACCTTGATGAAACATGATAATAAAGCATCATGAAGTTGTAAACAGTTTGTGCCCTGAAGTTAATGGCAGTTTGAAAGTTCAATAATCTCTGGCCCAGTAGTCTAAAAGTTCCAACCTGACATAAAGAAGTATCTGTGGATCCATTTTTGTACTGATCAGCCTTTTCTCTTTGGCTATAGATAACAGTGTGAGTCCAATAGGAGTTGAAGTTGACTTTGCTGAAGAATAGTAGCCTACTTGGAAGGGAATGGCAGAGGTAATGAAGTGGTGGGAGAGGATATACAGGGCAAACAGCAATGTTTACAGCTTGGGAGATTCAGGATGGACTCAAGAAAAGACTTTCAACAAGAGGCTGGAGCAGCCTTGCAACAGGTCACACAGAGAGGTGGTGGTAGCTCCATCCCTGAGGATTTTCAAAGTTCAGCTACACAAAGCCATGGAGGACACAGGAACCAAGTGTGTTGGTCATAGTCCTACATTTAGCAGGAGCTTGGACTGGTGAACCTGCAGAGATCCTTTTAACCAGTGCTTCATTTATGTTGTTTCATTGATTTTAAAATAAGAACCTGGCTAGTATGAAATATTAAGATGATGTTTTTCACGTTATGGAAGATTTCTGAAAATAAGCTGGGATGACTTTGTGACCTGACCTTAGCAAATAGCCACAGCATTGACATGCCTCTGGTTATTCAGATAAACAAACAGTCCCATAACCCACAGTATTATCTGACCTTATCTGCAGAATACGCATGTCACAGGAAAGAGTAATGAAGGTTTCTTCAATTCCTGCTAAAAGTGTTTTTTTTGACTGACATAGAGAAAATGCAGCTGGTAGGGGCCCTGGTGAGGCTTCCCCTTCTGCCTCAGTGCTAGGCAGAATCCTGCTAAAAGGTTTCTGCCTAAAGTCAGGATTCAACTCTTCTATGGCATTTGTGGCAGTCATTTCCTGATCTTCCAGACCTTCAGTGCAGGAGATTTCAAATCAGCTTCCCAAGACAGTGGTCTCAGATACCCAGGTCATCTACCTGCCCTTTCCTTCAAGACCTTAGCCCCACCATGAAGTTTGCCAGCCAGGCTGTCAGTTTGGGTGGCCGTGGTTTTGCTACTGACGTTCCAATGGAGTGACAATTGTCTGTTAACAATTAAAATTAAACTCTCATTTTGTTTCATACCAACACATGTTTAGTACTGAACATTTTAAATTAATTCAATTAAACATTCCAAGTTTAAATTTTTAATTAATTTTTAATTATTTGTAATTACTTTTAATTTTGAAATTAATTTTAATTCCATTTTTTAAAAAGCCTCTAAATAGAAAAGTATCTGTAGAACAGTATTATATCTGTAAGTCTTAACTGAAACCTTTATTTCATCAAAACTGATTTTTCTTTCATTAAACAAAACTGCTGAAATCCCATGCTCCCTGATCTGCAGTAACACAAACCTCCCTGCACCTCCTCAACAGAGAGCTACCATGTGCACAGGGAAGTGTTCAAAGTGCATTGGGATCACCTTGTTCCCACTGGCAGCATGTGCCATAGTCTCCAACATCCTCCTGTACTTCCCCAACGGACAAGTTCTGCAGCTCAGCGAGATAACCGACCTGGTCTGTTTTTTCCATGGCATTCTGGGAGCAGGGATACTGGTAAGAGAGAAGTGCTTCTACTTTCTCTTATGATTTGTTTCTTCTTTGTTTTGTTTTGTTTTGTATTGTTTTGTTTTGTGCTAAGAAAACTTCTGTTAACAAAAAAAAAAAAAGTCATAGAAATGTTGTTTGCATTAATGGGAGCAGCTTAACTGGGAAATTGGGTACAGGACTGAGAAAGTGCATTCAAGACTGAAAAAGTCCTCAGCCACAGGAATACAAGATATTCCTCAAAGAAATATCAGGACCCCAAGTCACAAGTAAGCAATAGACTGACTTCTCACTGTGGCGATCGGTGACATGGGTTTCCATCCTCTATGAGTCAACACAAAGCTGGAGATGATGAGTTTTCACTGTTGTCTGCATCCTCTCCTTACTGTTCTGATTAATTTTATGCTCACATGGTTCACAAAAAACATTAGGGGCAAAACCACAACGTTTCAGTAGGTGATTGTTAAAGAGCCAGCCAGCACCCAAAGTGGAGCTGCAAATGGTTTAAATCCCAAACACTCCCTGCATTCCCACACACACCTACCTCCCTATGGGTTTGATATGGTGTGTGTGTGCTCTTCTATAACCAGTTCTCTGCTCCACCACTCAGGAAAGACAGCTTCTATGTGAATATACATAACTAGGAGGAAACATGTTTAGGAATACTGATCTTTCCAGTTCATTAGAAAACCTGTTTACTCTCTCCCAATTATCCATGCAAGAGGTTCAGACTCATATTTCCCAAAGCAGAACCGTGGTACAACCTCCTTCAATAAATTGTTCTCCATCAGCAGACTGACGCCTTCTTATTCCAGCTGCCACTTGGGCTTACTAATGCTGAGCTTGAACGTAAGCATGAGTTTGTGGAAGGAACCCTAAAGGAAGATGTGGAACTACATGAGAGAGACCTGTGGAAAATTCCTATCACTGCAAGCCCAGGAGTCATTGGCGTTCAGTGAAAGGAAAGGTAGATGTTAGACAACAGAGCGTCACAGGCTCATTGAAAACTTGCCTTCTTTTCAGGCTTCTACACAGAATTGCCTGTGGCCAGCACTGTGTACGTCAAAAATGAGAACAGCAAGTTCTCAATTTTTGCATTGACCTTCAGAGCACAGCATTAGGAGTAATTATTGATCCACAAACAATGCAGTTGTGTGTACGTGTGTTCCAGAATACAACATTACAAATGCCCACAGGTGAAGAGAAGGGGAAAGAAAGCAGTATCACCAGCTCCATTTTCTAGGTCCTGAAAGCATGGAAAAATGAAGACTGGCTTCTGGGCCTCCTAGGATGCTAAGCAAGTGGCAGAATGTCTCATGACTGGAACCTGGCCCATATCCTGACTCCACAGCGAGGACAAAGCAGGCTCTAATGTGTTCCCCTGTGCACCCAACTTGTCCTCAAAGGAAATGCAGCAAAGTCATGACAACAGGTTGCTTATCTTGGAGAATCTCCTTGTAACCAGGACACAGCCTCCAAAGCCAAGATTGTGGGGTAAACTTCATAACAACCTTGCCTGGCTCTCTGAGCCATAAAACCTGCCTCTACCTGGGAACTTCATCAGTAGACTGATACCTAGATTACCAGTACAGTCTTTGGCTGAGCAGCCAGCCCCCCCTTTCCTCATCTGCTGCTTGTCTAATGGAAATTTATGTGACATGAAAACTTCTCCATTTCCTAATTTTAAGAGTTTAGGGTGTAAAGAGAGGAAGACTGGCTCCATGTGTCATGGTAATGTCTTTCCTGATGAAAAGCCTATGTGCAACACTGGGAAGTGCCTGACTGAGCCATGGCTCACATACAGCCCTTGTTTTATTGACAGCAGCCAAATCTAGCAAATTCTCAAATTCTCATTCTTATGTCAAAGCGCTGGTGTAATCAGTCACTGAAAAAAAAAAAAAAAAAAAAAAAGGAAAGCTGCCAAGTAAATACCTCATCCTGAGCCAGGATAATAAGGTGTCCACATCTTAGATGGGTAACCTCTGAAGAAGAAAGACAGCCCCTGGAGGAAAGGGAATGTTGGTTTGATGGGCAGAGGTATTATAGAATCATAGAATGTTATGGGTTGGAAGGGACCTAAAAGATCATCTAGTCCAACCTCTCTGCCTGAGCAGGATCACCTAGACTAAGTTACCAAGGAATATATCCAGGCAGGTCTTGAATGTCTCCAGAGAAGAAGACTCCACAATTAGGCAGCCCATTCCAGTGCTCCGTCACTCTCACTGTGAAAAAGTTTTTCTTGTGTTTACCCTAAACCTCTTGTGCTTCAACTTACTCCCATTGCCTCTTGTTCTGTCATTGGATGACACTGAGAAGAGTCTGGCTCCATTCTCTCTACACTCACCCTTAACATATTGATAGACATTGATGAGGTCCCCCCTCAGTCTCCTCCAGGCTAAAGAGCCCCAGCTCTCTCAGCTTCTCCTCATAAGGGAGATGCTCCACTCCCTTCAGCATCTTGATGGCCCTGCACTGGACTCTCTCCAGTAGCTCTTTGTCCTTCTTGAACTGGGGTGCCCAGAACTGGACATAGTATTCCAGATGGGGCCTCACCAGTGCAGAGTAGAGGGGGAGGAGAACTTCCCTTGACCTACTGACCATACTCTTCTTAATGCATCCCAGAATGCCATAAGTATTACCTCTCCTTCTGAGTGCCAGATAGTGGCACACTGGGGCTGAGGCTGTCTTGGGGACTATTAATGATTATTTAACAGCTGGCTTCTTTCCAGGAAGAGGGACACCTTTTCAACCTCAGTGCTTTACATCTGCAGGCCTCCAGCTTTAGTACACTGCAGGTACTGGAGACTGTCTCTAGGGTGTTCATAAGAGGGAGCAAATACTTTGAAAAATATTTAGGCGTGTACAAATCTAAGCAATTTTCACAGTCTAACAGATTTCACAGTACACATGTAAATTCCCCAGGCTTCATTCACCATGGACATTATGGTCTTTCTGCCCTACATGGGGTCCTCCAACATCTAGTTGGAGAAAGCTGATGTGAACTGGGAGTTCCCTGTAGAGTGAAGTCCATTTTGTAGGTTTTCAAAAACTTAGCACAAAGAACCAAAGTCAGATGTGTTTCATGAAGTTAAAAATTTATTTCCCAATTATAATCCAGAGCAGGATGCTCAGAAGATTTCAACTGACATAATTCTTACTTCATTGATGCATGCTTTCTGAGCAGAAATGTCATTTTCTCAAAACTGACACATTTGTTCCTAAAAAGGACCCAACATAACCCTGATGAAAATAAGCAGCATAGCTTCAGCAATCAGAATTACTGTACCAAAATCTTGCCAGACAGCTCTAGCTGTAATCGCACAGTTCTTCCTGAGTTACTCTTCAGCAAGCAACATCTAAGCAGATGTAACTCACAGACAAGATGCAGAAGGTGGTTCACATTTGAGGAAGATGATGTCCTAGCTCCTAGCCTTTAAAAATCATCCCAGCAGAAGTACTGCACACCAATTTAGCTTTTGCTTTCCTCACAGGTTATTTTGCCAGCTTTCGTGATGCTGGGAGCAGGTGGAGCAAGATGTTGTGCTAACAGATGTGGGGTAAGTGGATATCTATGTGTTGAAATGGCACTATAGGGTTTGCACAATCGCTCTTAAATGGCTGCTTAGCAGGTGCAAATGTACAGTAACAAACTGCCACTCCACCATCAACAGCCATGTCAGGGAAATGCAGAAGGAGAGCTTGATCTACAGTGTCCCTGGACTGCGGCTGAGAGCTCAGTTATCCAACAAGAATGTTATGATATTGCAGCCAGTGACATGAGGGACCACACTCAGCAGGGTACATGCTGAAGCATTTAGGCATGATGCTGAGAGCAGTGGGATACAAAGCTACTTCACCCCACATAAAGTAAAACATGGTTCCAGCTTCCTCCTTCTCAAGGCAAAGATTGAGGTAGCTGCCTATTCCTTCTGTTTCCATCTGTTCCTGTCTCTTTCACACCTTTCCATGGCAATTTACTTTTCCACAGCTTGATCCTCTTTTATCTCTGTAGGGGCAGAGATCTTTACAGCCTCATACTAAAAACCTGAGCTTCCGTGGCTGGCACTAAGAAGTCAGAGCTGCTTCCTGGAGGCTGGTCTCCATGCTGTCACCCATAGCATGCATTTGCCCAAGTGTTATGCACGCAAAAGCTGAAAATGCATTTTGAGATCCATGTCATCTGGAGAAAGGCCAGAGAAATATTTTCTCTTAATAATTGAGAATATTACAGACAAACACACTATACAGATCTCCATTAATCCTTAATCACTGGGCACAGACTTCTGGGGGGCTATCACTATTAGAAGGAATAAACTGACTTAGACACATTTTTATTTTTTTTTGTCTTCATCCTTCCCAGAAGAAGACTGAAATAGAATTTTCATACAATAAAGCATGTCTCTTCGGTACTCTTCAAATAATATTTAATTTTGATGCATGAGAAAACCTTTACATCTGCAGGATGTTTTACTCAATTCATTATTCATAATATCAAAATAACATTCTTCATTAAGATGTCAGCAAGTACATCCCAAGGGACACACTGATGATTGCCGAATGTCATGTGCACAGAGAGGGTAATAATGATGGCCAAGCAGGCTAGTTAAAGATCTGGGTAGTGAGCCTAGGCGCCCTGAACCCAAGGCCTAAGAGAGATGCTTTTTCCTGATTTTGAGTGATGTAGAAAGCAGTGGCAAAAAACGAGCTGTACTATAGGTATTCCCATGGTTTCCTGGATGTGGTAAGTCATGAGGGGAAGGTCAGCTGAACTAGTCACAGTTCACAGCATCTCAGGTCTCCCTTGTCCATCTCTCATCCCAGCATTAAATATTATAGAGTCAAGAGTCAAACTTCTCCAGACTGTCTGGGTTCACTCCCCTAGCCCACCAATTCAGGTGGTAGCCATTCATCATCCCACATATGCAGAACTCCTCACACTCCTCCATTTCCCTCCACCCCCCTTTTGCTGTCTACCCCATTCCTAGCATCAGCAGATGGATGCCATGTATCCTGGCTGCACCTTCCTGTCAACAGTTGGTTATCTACAAGCTGTTCCTCTTCCTTATTTGCTTTTATAGAGAGAAATAATAGACATTGTTGAGAAAGTTGTTTGATTAAGTACTACAATATTTGTGTAAAGAGAGATAGCCAGGTGATGAAGCTACTCAACCCAAACTAGAAAGTGAGCTCAGTGAGGATTCACAGATTCACAGATATTAGGGGTTGGAAGGACCTAGAAGATCATATAGACCAACCCCCCTGCCTGAGCAGGATCACCTAGACTAAGTCACCAAGGAACACATCCAGACGGGTCTTAAGTGTCTCCAGAGATGGAGACTCCACAACCTCCCTGGGCAGCCCGTTCTAGAGCTCTGTCACCCTTACTGAGAACAAGTTTTTTTCTTGTGTTGACCTTAAACCTCTTGTGCTCCAACTTACTCCCATTGCCTCTTGTTCTGTCATTGGATGACACTGAGAAGAGTCTGGCTCCATTCTCTCTACACTCACCCTTAACATATTGATAGACATTGATGAGGTCCCCCCTCAGTCTCCTCCAGGCTAAAGAGCCCCAGCTCTCTCAGCTTCTTCTCATAAGGGAGATGCTCCACTCCCTTCAGCATCTTGGTGGCCCTGTGCTGGACTCTCTTCAGTAAATCTCTGTCTTTTCTGAATTGAGGTATGCAAAACTGGGCAGAGTACTCGAGATGGGGTCTCCCCAGTGCAGAGTAGGGGGGAGGAGAACCTCTCTTGACCTGCTGGCCATACTTCTCCTAATGCATCCCAAGATGCCATTGGCCTTCTTGGCTGTAAGGGCACATTGTTGGCTCATGGCCATCCCCGTGTCCACTAGGACCCCCAGGTCTCTTTCTCCAGAGCTGATCTCTAATAGATCAGCCCCTAGCCTGTACTGATCCATGGGCTTGTTCTTCCCCAGATGCAGCACCTTACACTTGCTCTTGTTAAATCTCATTCAATTACTCCCTGCCCAGCTCTCCAGTTTGTCCAGGTCTCTCTGGATGGCAGCACAGCCTGCTGCTGTGTCAGCCACTCCTCCCA
>JAOEGS010016900.1:21031-38235 GCA_025447755.1 Corythornis vintsioides | reverse complement strand
ATGATGGAGAGTGGTCTAGCAATAACCTCTGCCATCTCCCTCATCACTCGTGGGTGTATCCCATCAGGGCCCATAGAATTGTGGATGACCAGTTTGCTCAACTGGTCTCTAACCCAAGCCTCTTCAAGAACTTCCTCCCTCCAGACTTCCTCTGTGGTCTTGAAGACCTGAGACTCCTGGTAGCTGACCTTAGAAGCAAAGACCGAGGCAAAGGTGGCATTCAGTAATTCAGCCTTCTCTATGTCCTCAGTCACCAGGGCACCTGCTTCATCCAGCATGGGTAAGGCTTCAGAAGCAAATGGCTTCTGAAATACTAATACTAAAATACTAACAATTTTTATTTTGACAGAATTGTCTTGAATTAGGATTACTACAGATTTCAAGTTTTGGGTTTGTTTTTTTTTTTCCAAAATGGAAATAATTATTTCAGAAAAATCTCCTAACAAAGTAAAAGAGATTTTGTCTCTGAAAAGTTTTATGTATTCTATATATGAAGAATTCAGTAAAACTAAGGAATTCACAATACACTGAATGTATCTCTATCTTCATTCAACTTCTACCTATCTATCTATCTATCTATCTATCTATCTATCTATCTATCTATCTATCTATCTATCTATCATCTTTATATCCATTTACTCGCCTACATACCTATATATCAATGTATATATCTATCAATCTTAAATAATTAATGGTCAAAAACCCACACAAGCATAATGACAAAATATATGCTTTATTTTTATATTTGATATTCACTGTGCAGTCTTATCACACAGGCTCTCATAAAAGCAGTAAAAATGTATTACTTTCTAATCAGATTATCCCTCTGTCTTATGCGTTTGAAACTCATGCAGGTGATAAAACAAATCTGTGTTGGCTGGAAGAGAAAAAAAGTATTCCTGGGATTGACTTGGGAAAGGAATAAAACTTTAAACCAAGAACACTGAAAAATTGTAAATGTTGGAGACCACTGGCCCAATGTCTCATCTTCGAGGATCAAGGACATGATACAAATGCCTGGGCTGTAGACCACAGATTAGTTCATACCGTCTCATTTCAGGAGGAACTGTCAGATGATCTTGATGGAAATAGCTCAGGTGCCTCAGGATCCAATGCTCAGTTTTTCCTGGTGTACAGAGCACAGCAAAACAGAGAGAAGTTGGTCCCTGCAGACCTCCCTGTGTCACAGTCTCTGTTCTGCTGCTCCATCCCCATCCCTGTGTCTCCCCTCCCAAGGCAACCACTTCTTTGCAAACAACTTTTTTTAAATCCCCAAAGAATTTTGGAAGAGGAAAAACAAAAACATCAAGAACAACACAAAACAAAACAAACAAACATACAAAAGCAAGCAACCAAACTTCCCAGTTTGCCAGTGTACTTTATTTCATTTCCTATGGAGCACCAGTTCATAGGGCTTGTCCCTTTCCAGAGGAGTGACAGGAAACAGGGAGACATCCACCCCTGAGAAATGCCCTTCCCTGCCTGACTTCTCTCACCCCACAGCATCCCTTCCCTCATGAGCTCATGGGACATAGAGGGACATCTAAATCTCATAATCGATCATGTAGCGTATTTAAACCAGAAGAGCAGGACAAAGGCTTTATCAAAGGCACAGATACCACTGTTTTGTCATTCTTTATTTCTTCCAGTTGGTTAGCCTCAAATCTGAGTAGCTGTAAGTGCTTACTTCAGTGCATAGAATTTCCACCATGGATACTATATTTACCTGTCATACAGCACTCCTCACTTTCTTTCAGGGATTCATCTATTTTTATGAAACCCCAGTGGTTCCATCAAGGTCAAGCAATAAGGAGAGAGTAAGAGCTCAGCTGAATATTCCCCAGGTAGATGCTCAGAAACACTGGAGATACACCAGAATACCTTGACTGCTGCTTCAAAGTAGTTTATGTGTTCGCCACAGGGCCCCTGTAACATTCACTTCCCCACGTGGACATCTCAGAGGCCTTAGAGCCTCAGATCTCAGGTGGGACCAGCCATCTCTATGTGAAAAGCTAAATCAAGCCCTGAAACATCTACTGGGTAGTCACACCACTCTTAAAAGCAGCTCTGAGTCCAGCAGCCTGAAATTTGCCCTTGCCCTGTCCTTCCTCACAGAATGTAAAATAGGTCAGTGAATCATATCCTAAAACTGTGTATTTCTCCCCATGGGTTACACAGGGATCTTGAACTGAGCAGCAGCTGGCACCCAAAGTTGTAGCCTTCCATTATGAGAAGGGGGATGAAGCCCATCTCAATCATCTGTCCATTAGTGAGATTTCTTTTATTTGGTAAAACAGATGCATTAGAGTCATCTAGTGGAAAAAGAGCACAACAGCAGATTTAGTGAGGAATTGGTCTTCTCTGTATAACATCACCATTTTACAATTGTTTTTCCACACATTATGTATTGTATGCATCAAAAACAGTCCAGTTGCAGATGAACCACCTTACACATACTTTTTCTCTAAGTGTGCTTCATCCCATTGTGTAATATTTTCACATACATTTTATCTTACCACATCTGCTTTCCACCCCTCTGGGTCTTTGAATGAAGCTTCCCTGCAGATTTTTATGATTGCCACTTTTAAAATTTTCTCTGGTTTTTTTGTTTGTTTGGTTGGGTTTTTTTGTTGATTTTGTTGGGTTTTTTTTAAATAGTCTTTTTTTTTTTTTTTTCTTTTTTTATGTTTTATTCCTCAAAGATGGTAAAAAGCAGAATCAATCTAGATGGTCTCTACAGATGTCAAAGAAATAGTTAAAAACTTGCTTTGGACATGTTGAACTTAGTTGACCCTCACTTGAAGGATGCAATGCCAGGTATTTCCTCCCAGGAGCACCTGGATGCAGAGCAGGCTGAGAACCAGGCATGTGCACCTTCAAACCCTTCTTGGGTTCCTTGCCTAGGAAATATGATGCAAAACTTTTTTTCACAGAAAAAAAATAAAAAGCTTAGTGTGTGCCTGTGTGTAAATAACATTTTAAAAGTTTTAGAGACATTCTGTTTTCAACAAGGAAGACAGCCCAGAGAAGGATTGCCACTGACAGCTACATTTCTACAACTTTGTAGCAGATACAATTAAGGTTAAAGGGAGTGTTTCTAATTACCACTCATAAAATGTGCCTTGAAAATGCAGTGTCCCTTTTTGTATATAAATATTTGGGTCAAAGTTAATTCTCTTCAGTCAAAATAGTATTTCAGTATAAAGAAATATTTTTCTTAAGGTAGTATAATCATCTGCTTCTTGGGTATTTTAATCTTTAATTTTCACTTTTTTAAAAAAACTCATAGAGTCTCCCCTCCAAATCACTGTATAACTTGCCAAAACCCTCATTTTCCATTTGTACAGAGAGTTGTCACAGAAAACATGGGGTTCCTGCACTTCTCCCCTCTTCTTCCCCCAGCTATCGCTATTGTGTTCTTGCCATGCTCTGCCCATGAGACATGCTTAACCTGTGCCACTGTCATTTCCATGCACAGCTACTCCTGGCTGTTGGCAGGAGATGGCACACTGCAGAAAAACTTCCTAAAGACTTGAGCTCCTGCTCAGAGTTCATCTGTGATGAAGAAATCTGTGATTTCCATGTAGAAAGGCTCTACCTGCTCCACAGATGAATGCAAGTATCCAGGAAAGCCAAACAAGTGCCCTAAATAGAGCAGTTTTAACATAGAATTGGTTATGATGAGTCAAACTTGAACAGATGAAGAGGATTCATAAATATATTGGCATGGCAACTCTATAATAAGTGTAACCAAGTTAATTCCTTAATATATATATATGAGGGTTTTTTTCAAAATTAAGTCCATTTAAAGGCAGCTTCACAAAGTAGTTTAAAAACTCTGTATCTTTTCTGTAGTTTCATTGAAAAGCCTAACAACACCTTGCTTTCCTGTTTCCATCAGTGAAACAATAATGCTCTTGCTTTATCAGCATGCAACTCCTTGGTTTCATCAGTGGTAAAGCTTTTACTGTTTCCTAGGTTTATTTTTATTATTATTGTGCGTTTAGTTTAGTCAGCTTTAAACAGAGAAACACTTAGCCCTATCGTCTGCATTAGCCTTGTGCCTAGAACCAAGAGAAATAGATATTATTTTCATACCATTACATATCAGACAAAATATAACATTTACCCTCCTTTAAGACAAGCTTGTAGTACCCCTCACATCAGTGCTCCATTGATCTTATCAACACTAATTGCTATCCTCTTATTCTCTGCTCCCCAGAAAAATAAAATTGGATATCTTTTGAAGAAAGAGGAAGACAGAAAAATTGCCAGTAGTCCTTCAAGACAGAGACTCTGCATCTAGTTCTCAAGACTTGGGTTTATAGCTCTGTTTCATACTGCATCTTTCCTTGCAAAGTACAGTAAATTAATACTTATTCTCTTTACAAGACAACATTATTTTTGCAGGTTTTTTTTCTTCTGTTTTTTTTCTATACTCAATCAAAGAATATTATTATCAAGCCATTACTCTTCTCTTTGATCTAAATTTAGTAACAGAAAATGGCTCTAAATATGCCAGGCTTAGTATCTTTGAGTGTGTTTTTTACATTAACTTTAGCTACTGGAATTTGGGCTTCTTGGAAAAGCAAAAAGGACCAGCAGAACAGAAATCCAACTGAAATGGCCATAGTTGGAGGCAGGAATATAAATATTTTCATTGGATTGTTTACTGCAACAGGTAAGTTTTCTTAAAGGACTTTTAAATATTCTTCTTAAAACACATGAATTACATAGATCTGGAAGACTTTTCTTTCAAAGAAAGTTAACTCCTTTCATGTCAGGGCAGACTTTACCTAAGTGTGGCTTTAAAAGAGTATGGTTTCATGAATCATTTTGGGATGGATTCTTCCAAACCTCTTCACACTGAACAGAACCTGATGTTTATGTAGATTCTTTTAAATTAAAGAGATTAATTTAAGAGTTTAGTTAAGAGTTACAGACTTTAATTTAAGAGTGGCTGAAGACTATGACACTTTTCATTAAGGAGGACTGTGGTCTTAATCTTGAAACAGTTTCTGTTATCCAGCAAAAAGAAGAATTTTACTCCTGGAACAATCCAGCTCTGTCTGGAGCAAATTGCTGCTCATGGCAAGCATTGAGCTCTCTCCTAAAAAGAAAGTTTCCCCCCTGATTGCTGCCTTCTGTTTACCTTTTCTCTCCTTGCTACCTGGCAGAACCTGAAATTTTCTGCCCTGACCCATTTTTTTGTGAAGGTTTCCCCAAGAGGTACTTGTCTGGCCAAGACTCTTAAGCCCATGTTGTAGGTTTTCATTCTGACTGCAATGTCTGTTTACATTTCTTTTTCCTAATGTCTATTTTCTTAGACTGTGTGAATGATGCTTATGAAGGATGCTCTATCAATCACAGCAGAATAACAAAGGCAATTATGTTTGCTCTAGAAAAATCTCCCAGTGAGAAAAAAAAAATAAACATTGGTATATTCAAATTGCCACTAAATGTTTAAATATTTTATTATTCCATGCACTTATAGATATTAGTTCTTGAACCAGGGAAATTACTTAGGGTGAGATTCTAATACTGTTACCTGTACTTATATGCACATCTCACTATGGGAAAAAACTTTGTAAAGAAAATAGAAGTGTGATTAAATATTTGTATGAGAGACAGGTTTGCAAGCTCTCAGAGTGTTCTACAAGATTAGCTGAGACCATGTATCACAATTCTTACCTTTTCATCTTCCATGTTTACAGCCACCTGGGTTGGAGGAGCATATATCAATGGAACAGCTGAAATTGTATACCTGCCTTCAAAAGGACTACTGTGGGTCCAGGCACCTGCGGGATTTGCCCTGTCCCTTGTTATTGGTAAATAATTCACTTAATCAGAGCACATAAGCTTTAAAAAACTCAAAATCATATGAGTATATTATGATGTGTAATGGAGTCTAGAGTACACTTAAAGGGTGATTTTGTTTCTTCAATCTTCCATAGATCCAGAATAACCATTTATAAAGCTATCCTCCAAACTGAAATGTAAGAAATCGGGGTAGCTTGGTGTTATTGTAGAGTTTTACCTGCTTGGAGCAATTTTTTTGTTGTTTTGGGTTTGTTGGTTTTGGGTTTTTTTGTCATAGTCTTCTATTCACAGACTAGTGAAATAATTGGTATCCTTTTATTTTTTTTTCTTTAGAATTTATGTGGAATTAAATACTATTCTCTTGATTTTTATCCACTAAGAAGCATTCTTCTGAGTAGTTTCATCTCAGATGAATTTGTAGTGTACCCATCTTATCCCACTGTACAGGTGGCCACTCTGTTGAGACTAAGCTAAGTCTGCAGTGTTTTACATTTAAGTTGCCATTTCTAACTCCAAGAATTACTGGACTTACGCTGATGTTCAGCTGTCATGACAAGACCAGAGTTTCTTCCACTTCACACTGAGTTATACCATAAAACTTTAGGGACACAGGATTATTAAAGCAAGAAGACCTGTGCAGACCTCACATAGGAATTTCTAAAAGCACAATAACCTTTATTCTCACATCAGAAAAATAGTCCAACTGACGTGAATATGAATCAGGCTTGGCAATGTACTGCCAGCTTTTCTTATGTGAGTAACTCTTACTAATGAAATTGAGGAGTGCAGGTCTGATCCTGCAGTTTTTACTCAGGTCAGCAGTGCCCAGACAAGCAGTCCTGTTGGCTTTGGGGTTAGGTACAATACACATTCTTCGGGTTTAATGAAACATCTGTACATCTGAAGTCCAATATTTAGATGAAGGCAGGTAGGACTCAGCTCAATGCATAGATTAAAACAATATAGTTCTGAGAAGAGACAATAAAGTCACCAAAATGAAATGTAACCAGGAAAGGAACTTATATCAACCTATTGCACCACATGATCAAGGACAAACTTTGTCTTTTTTTTTAGCCAGATATGAGTCTTCAATGCCTCACTCTGCCTACTGGCATTTTCCACAGGAGGCACTTCAGAACATTTTGTATCTCACATTTGTAGGTCATTGGAGATGGAGAAGAGACTATACATGGATATTCTCAGAGATAAGTTCCTGTTAGAGTCATACAGGTATCTTATGCCATTTGGGGTACCTTAGGTTATTCTACCTTGCCTGAAAGATGCAGGTCTGCCAAAAGTGAATCTGTCAGCTGTAAGAAGATGTCCTTTATAACCTCAGACCTCTTGGATGAAATCCCACATTTATGCAAGTGAATTGAGGCCCCAGTGCCTGGTTGGCTGCCTCATTCTCTAGGGTCCACTATGTACAAATCCACAATCACTATACAGGTCTGATATCCAAATACCATGCCACAGTATTCTTACCTAAGTTTTAAATTTTTTTTATTTATTTTTTTTTTTATGCCTGGAACACATGCAAAATTCTACCAAAACATCATTCTTTTTGATAGGTGGTTTATTTTTTGTAAATCCAATGAGATCCAAGAATTATGTGACAGTGATGGATCCCCTTCAAGAAACTTATGGGAATGTGATGGGAAGCTTACTTTTCATTCCACCACTACTAGGAGAGTTGTTCTGGTTTGCAGCTATCCTGGCATCCCTGGGTAAATACTTATTCTGCTGTTATATTTATTAAAGGTCATGTGCTACAACTACCAGAGTATAATACACATTTGGGAATTATGTTGGACTAAGCCATGGAAATCTGTGCTTCATGTCTCCTTTTCTGAGAGCTTTTCACCTTTCTGGAAAAATGTGTTTGTAGGTTTAAAACAAATGACAGTAGCGTATATTCATGAGATTACAATAGAAAGGTCTGGCAAGATGAGTTAGTATCTTCTTCTTGCCTGTGGGACAGCAGATGTAAAAAGGGAAAGTGTCTTGTCAAAGACTATGTAGAAAGATAGCAGCAAGAATGGAAAAGGGACATGGGCTCTCCCAAGTCCTTGCTCTGCTTACTCCCTGTAGGCCTTGTGCTTCTCATACATGTGGTGTGCTGGTGTCAAGGAAATAACATAGCCTTATTTATTCTGTATTTTGCATGTATGAAATCTGTGTTAAAGTACTTGATCTCTGTCCTTGTCTGCAGGAGCAACAATGAGGGTCATCTTGGATATTGGAGGTTCTTTGGCTATCATTGTCTCAGCATGCACTGTCATACTCTACACTCTACTGGGAGGCCTCTACTCTGTGGCATACACAGATGTCATCCAGCTGGTTTTCATTACCCTCAGTCTGGCAAGTCCTATGCATTTCTTTATCACCAGTTTCCTAGCTAAGTTCTGCAGAACCTCTCTCTCTCAAAAAAAAAAAAAAAACAAACCAAAAACAAACAAAAGAAAAACACACAAAAAAAAAACCAAAACAAACCAAAACCAACAAACAAAACTTGTCTGGAGAGGACAAAAAATCTGTCCACTAAAGGCATCAATTGGCCTGAATTACAGACTTTTGTTCTTGATGATGCTAAGAACCAGAAACATGCTGATTTAGAATGAGGAAGGGGGAGGAAGGAAGACTCTTAGTCCAAGTTTAATCTTATGTAATTTTATATTCTACATCTATCAATTTTAATAACTGAATAGATTCTCCAACAACAAGGACTGTTGGGAAATTGTTAACTATTTCTGTTACTATCCTAGTGGATTTGTATACCCTTTGCCCTGGTGAACTCTGCAACGGAAAGTATTTATTACACTGCAACTCACCAATCTTACCAAGACCCTTGGATTGGGAAGATAGAAAAACAGTATCTTGGAAGGTGGCTGGATGATTTCTTCTACCTGGTATGGAGTATTTCTTGAACAGGTGGTTGGAAGAAGAGATTGTGGTGGGGACTTTCTGCTGGAAAACTTCTGAGTTCTTCCAACTAGGGGCCCTATATTGCACAGTTGGCAGAGACAAGATGATGTGTAAAACCTTCTCTCAGACACTGCAACACAGTGAGTGAACTGGGTTTAGCTGTGGGAAGGAAAAAAGTTGGGACACTCCATCCTTTACATATATGAAGGAATGTGCCTCTTGAGTTAGATCACCCAGGCAACTAGTTCCACTCCTGGACCTAAATGAGGCATTTCCTACCTTTGGGAAGTTGGTCATACAGCCTTAATACTGTGCATTTTACATAATTATGTAAAATTCCCTCTCTTTGAAAAAAACCTAAACAAACAAACTGAAACAAAGCAAAAAAAATTTTTTAAAAAAATTAAAATTATATGACTGCAGGTCATCAGCAATCACAGTGACATTGGTTCCACTGCACAATTTAACTTTTAAGTTACCAATATAACCAAGACTACAGGAGGTTGTTATGCTCTTTCTAGACTGGTAATAGAGATATATAGAAGCTTGAGCTTGAGACAGAATCTTCAGATTTTACCTGGTGACATTTGTATGCTAGGAAAGTGAAAATGGTGATTTTCTTTTTAATTTTAGATTATACTCTAGCTAAGGTGGTTAGATTTTTTACAGAAGTTGCATTCCTGAGAAACTTCTCTTTTCCTTCCTCTGTGTCTATTTCACTATGCCAAGCAATGAATTTTTCTGCTTTCTTAGTTTTCCAAACCATAAACCTGTTATGCTCAAAATTTCACATCCATTACAATGAAAACAAAGGAAAAGGACATCCTCAGCCTTCATCTTTCTCAATACTTAAAGCTGTGTAACATTTATGCATTTGACATGAGAATTTTTTACAAGTAAACATTATCATCCAGATGGATGGATGGATGGATGGATGGATGGATGGATGGATGGATGGATGGATGGGTGGATGGTGCCCTACAGCATCCAGCAGACTGGTGGGTATCACTGGTAACAGCTGAATGTTTCACAGGTGCTTGGGAGTATCCCATGGCAAACTTATTTCCAAAGAGTGCTCTCTGCTGCCTCACCAAGACAGGCAAGGCTCATCTCCTACTTCTCTGGACTTGGGTGCTTTTCAATGGCCATCCCCTCTGTGCTGATTGGTGCAGTTGCAGCATCAACAGGTAAAACTAATTGTCCCTAAATAAAGAACATGTTTTTGTCAAAGGTGATTAAAACGGGATCCAAAGAAGTCCTGATTTAGACTTCAAATTACCTGGTCCTGTGTATCCAAAACACAAATGGTCTGCACCAGAAATGTGAGTCCCCTGAGGCTCAGTGCACAATACCTAGAGACATTTAAATGGCCCCAGGATCTGTTTTAATCTCTTTCATGATGATGAAATGGCTCTTCGTGGACTTTGTGTTGAGGAAAGATTATGGCAGACCTATAAAACAGTGTGTAACATTACTTTCCAAATGCTTGCTTCTGTTAATGCCTTCTGCATGTAAGACCCAGCAATATTACTACAGATTGTTACTAAGATTCCGAAGAAAACTCATTTGAAGGAATAAAGAATTTCCATCCTGTAAACTCACAGCCCTCACCCAGGGGATCAGTTCTGTGTTGGATGTGAGCAAGGGCTAAAGAGCAGACATTTAAATAAAACATTTGAACTCACTCATTCATTCATCACTAGGGGCATCAAAGCAAAACTCCTCATGAGAAGATTCAAGAAGGTTGATGTTTAACCGTCCCAGTTTTGGAAACACATGAAGCACAGCTATTTCTATAGATGCTACTGGGGAAAAATAAAATCTTTGATCTAGTGAGAGCTGCAGCATACTAGGGGGGGATCAAAAGAGGTCATAAAAGAATCCTAAAAGATAATCCAAGCCCTAAAGTACCAGTTGGGTCTCAGTCCTCATCCCTGCTGTGACAGGTCCCTGTGGAAAAGTAATTTAAAGACAGCAGAAATGCCAGTGAAGGATTTGCTATGACATTTCCTTGTTCTGTTTTAAAGACTGGAACCAGACAAGCTATGGTCTTCCAAGTCCACTCGAGAGAGGTGAATCCGCGATGATACTGCCACTTGTTTTACACTATCTCTGCCCAGCTTACATCTCCATTGCTGGCTTGGGAGCCATCGCTGCTGCCGCAATGTCTTCTGCAGATTCAGCTCTTCTCTCTGCTGGATCCATGTTTGCTCACAATATCTACAGAAAAATCCTGAGGAAAAAGGTACTCGTTTACAGCACTCTGTAGTTTTGATGCCAGGAAAGATGCCTTTGTTTCAGGACTATTTCAAATGTAGCCTGTGTGGTCTGTGATTAGAAGTGTCTGTTCTTCAGCTGCTGAGCTGAGTTCTGGACTAGAGCTTCAAACATAGGTGAAGGGTGTTTGTATCTTTGGTAGGGATACAAATACCCATATTGGTATATATCTAAAGAGCTTTGCTCTTTATAAAACAAACAAACAAACAAACAAAAAACAAAATACCAAAACCAAACCAACCTGTTACAAAATTTGGACTAGGATATTAATGGAAATAGCAAAAAAACATGGTTCTTAAAATTACAGAGGGCATCTCCATCTCCAAGGGTGCCTGCCTTGGGCAGTGGTTGGTGGCAAGCACTGCCTGAAAGAAGCAAGGGTGTGGTAAGAACTAACCCAGGGCAGAGCAGTGCTGGTCACCTCACCAGTAAACACTGTGTCTGTAATGCTACAATCTCTGTTTTGCAGGCTACAGAGATGGAGGTCTTATGGGCCATGAGAACTTCCATGTTGGTGTTTGGAGCCGGGGCTGCTGGTTTGGTTTTTTACTCCAACTCTGTCTATGACCTCTGGTTCCTCAGCGGGGAGCTGGTGTATGCCCTGCTCTTCCCCCAGCTCTGCTGTGCACTCTTCATTCCCAGCACCAACAGCTATGGCTCAGCTGCTGGCTTCTTGGTTGGGCTGCTTCTGAGGCTGCTGGCAGGGGAGCCTGCCCTAAATATCCCCCCTGTCATCTGCTACACAGCCTGCTCCCTGGTGAATGGTGCCTACAGTCAGGTCTTCCCCTTTAAAACATTCACCATGCTTTTCACCTTGGGGACGATCATGGCTGTCTCATACCTGGCTGTGGTTTTGTTTCAGAGAAACATCATTCCACGCAGGTGGGATGTTTGCAATATCATGGGGGGAACCAACATCCTCATACCCCTGAAGCAGATGGAGAAACAGATGGATTCACCAACAGTTGCACTAGAAAAGAATCATGATTAAATGTAGAACCTCATTTGAAAGGTCATGATGCATTTAGCAATTAGAGTATGGCACAAAGAGCATTGCTCTTCCCTTTGCTTTCTCAATTCATGAATTATTTACGGTCCTCACAAAGTAATAAAGCCTTACTCTGTTCATACAAGGAGTGTAAGCTCGAAGTCTGCAGTGATTAAAGGCACATGGTGATGGAGCACAATCATGTGGTGGTGACCCCAGGGCACCCAGGACACCAGCAGTGTGTGCTTCGGGGTGCCCCTGGTACCCCACCCAAAAGCAAGGCTACAAATGATGTTCCCACATTTATGGCATTCTCAAATCACATACTTTTCTCAGCACAAAGGAGATGAAATAATGTTTAATACAGTGGGTATTCTTGATTAAAAAAAAAAAAGTTGAACAAACCTGTTCCCATTACCACAGCTAGAGCTTTATCATAATCATCCCCGAGGAGCACATCAAATCTATAAAAATACAGATTACTGAATGCAGTGCATCCACCATGGGACTCCAGCAATAACATCAGTTCTGTGACATTCTTGATATGCTTTACAAAGCTTTCCTTGATATTGCAAAACCTTTTGCATAGGCTTCTCCCAAGCCACAGTCTCAGGTCACACAGCCATTCTGCTGCCACGTATCTGAGGAGAGGACACCCCCTCTCTTATGACCTAGGGCAGAATCAGATGAGCAAGATGAAGCAATTTAAACACTGGATAAGAAAGTTTTACATAGGCACTATTTACAAAAACTCATCCAGTTGGAAAAAAAAAAAGAAAAAGAGACTCTTGAATGAGTCTTTTCTAAAACATCTAGTTAAATCACTCATGTGAAGGTGTTAGTCAAGCACGTGGTGGGATGGTGTGGGACACACACAAACTGTTGCGTGAGAACTCAGAAGACTGTGATGAAAGAAAGGTGCTGGGAACCAATCTTGAACCTGCCTGCAGGGACACAAAATCCTGAGAGCAAGATCCCAAAAAATTCAAGCCACTAGATCTGAACAGAAAAGCATCTGATACCTTTTTTGCATAAATTCTTGATGGGTCAGAAGAAAAGCAACCCAGACAACTCATGAGTTTGGTCTCTACCCTAAAGTCTGATGGACCAAGTCTATCCCACAATGGGATGTGTCATTAAGATGGGAGCTGAAATAAATATTCAGAAGGAACCCACAGTGATGGCTGTCATTCTGTACTTCCCTCAGCAGCTCTGCATTGGCTAACCAAGGGTCACAAAATCACAGAATGTTAGGGGTTGGAGGGGACCTAGAAGATCATCTAGTCCAACCCCCCTGCCAGACAGTCAGAATTCACCCACAACAGCCAGCAGAAACCATGGTCTGGGTAGCCCCTCATCACAAAACCTTTACAAAGTGGTTGTGGGAGCTCCTCTGTGTGGAAACACCTGATGCTGTTGGAGGGAAGATACTTACTGACATATCCAAAATACCTCACAGCAAAGAAATCCAAACAGACACCTGAGCTGCTGAGGGTGAAAACAATGTTCTACTCGGTGAATTGCTTCCAGCACATGCTGAACACACTGCTATGCAAGTAAGCTGTTACTTACACCATACACAGCCACAGCAAGCTCAGTGAAGAGCCATGTGTCACTCTGAACACCAATGCAAGTGCAGTGGCTTGAGAGGAAGACTGGCAGCCCTCAAGTCTAGATAAGGTTTAGGTGACTGCTCCCTATGGGGAGCAACCTCCTCCTTTAAAATACCCATCCTCAGCAAGGTGGAGATTTCGGTCCTCTTCAGAAAGAAACATGACACAACTTCATGCTTTGCCATAGTGCTACCTGGGCACACTTTCTGTGCACAGCAGTCATGTTGATATGCTTTGTCAAGCTAAGATCAGAAATTATTTTCTGTATTTGTAGAAACTATAATGAAATATTAATTATAATGTGTCTAGAAACAGGGTAAAAGAAAATGTTTTTGAAATTAAAAGCATCACCATTAACTATGGGTCTAGGCAGTCACCCACTGAAGTCTTTCACACCCCAGTGATCTAAGTGGGAGCATGTGAGATCATGCTCAGTTAAAAGAGACAACATCATTATTGTATCATTACTGTAAGATAGTAGAAGAAGAATGGGGCTCTTGTTGTTAAATCACACTTGCTGTATACTGATTCAAACATACTCCCCTGTAAGGTTTAGGGGTGACCAAATTGGGGGATCTGTATGGTCTTCTGTGTGGAGCAGACCAAAGCTGACATACTTCACTTGCACAAGGACACAGACCAGCTGCATAGCCAAGAGGAGAGTGAAATTCCAATGCCCTCATGTCAAGATCAGCATCCTACTCATCAACCATACCACCCAGTGGCTCTGAAAGGCAAATGACTACATCTGGAGATACTTCTCTACACTGCTGTGCCCAGCTTCTTCTGCTGTTCCTCTATAGAGTGCCAAAACTGACATTAAAGCCTTTCTGTGCTCACACACTTGGCCTGGCAGGCAATAGATCTAAAGCTTCCTGAGACGTCAAAGGACAGTGCTCTGGGGTAGGACCTTGCTGAAAAGCATCACCACCACTGTCATGTCATCACTCAGCGTCACCACAGAAAACTCCTAGAGACTTCAAAATGCACTGTAAGGGGTATCTGGCATACTCAGCAAGGACATTTTGCCCTTACAAAGCTTCTCTGAATTTCATACCACTAAAACACTCTCTGCTTTGTGTGGAGAGATGAAAATGGCAAAGACACAATTACTGTAACTCTCCTGAATGTTTACCAATTTCCATCCATATATGACTCCCTCCTCAGAACATCCCCCAGCAAGCTTATAAAGAAAACATTAATCAAGGTCAGACAAAGTTTTGAAAGCAATTAGCTGGAAGTAAAATAAATAAACAATTCTAGCCTACACTTAATGACAAAAAGCCTAGTTGTTCCAGTCCAGCATATCCAAAGTCCTTGAGGTGTTGCCAGCATGGGGGATAATGATCCAGCTCCCATGAAATCATTCCTCTCACCAGTTACTGCCTCCAGTTCACTATTCCTTTATTTTCCTTGACCTCTCTTTATTAATAATAAATAAATAAATAAATAAATAAATAGGTAAATAAATAAATAAATTGCTCCGGCAATGGAGGACCCCGGTTTATCTCTCCATTTGTGGATTTATCTCCTTTGCCCCTTACATGTATTCATGACAGTTTTAATTAACTTTTCTCAGCCTAGACTGCTGCTATCTGTTTCTGGCATTTTATTTGAGGTTAATAATACCTTATCTGTCAGGTCCAAGACCTGAAGTTTGGGAAGCATTTGCTTTGCAGTGATTTCCAGCATCTTAACAGATCCTCACCAGGCAGCTTTGGATGTCTGCTTTATGTAGATGAGAAAAAATAGGAACACAACACTTCTGAATGGAAATCTGCATCTTTTCAGTTATGCTCATTTTTAGGGTTTCCCACATGTCTTCACTGGAGTAACAGCTGGCCTGTTCTGTTTCTTTCCAGTAAGAAATAAAATAAATTTATTGAAGGTTTGCTGGACATTTCTAAAGATATCTCTGTGTGAACTATGAGATGTGTGGAGCCAGGATGGTCCTTTCATTGTTTCCACACAAATGCTGTGCTCTCTTCACTCCAGTCTCCATTTGTAGTTTTCAGATTTTACTACAACCTCAGCTAGAGAATGCATCAGCTCAGCAAGTAGAGTTTTTTTGTCTTCTAATAAATTTTCCTGCTCTAGAACACCACTGACTTATGTGCTCCTATAATAAAGGATAAAAGAATTGAAAGGCATGAAAGCATTAATCCACCACAGCAGGACACTTTTAAATCAATATTAAAAAAAAAAAAAAAAAAAAAAAAAAGCCAGCTTCCTTGACTGATCCTTAAAACTTCCAGGCAATATATCATCCTCAGGGATGGGAATGCTGCTGCATGGTTTTCTCAGCTCAGGTAGGGCCAGGATCATTTTTTTGACTGGAATTTGTGCTGTCTGGAATAATCAAAGGAAGGAAAATAATGTGGAGTAAGGTTTTCATTATCAGATTAAGGGTTTGGAGTTACATTCTGTCATACAATCAGAGGCTGTGAGAGCTGGGACTGTTTAGTCTGGAGAAGAGAAGGCTCAGGCAGATCTTATAAATGGATATAAATACCTGACGAGTGGAGGAGGGAGGGGTGTGTGTGGAAGACAGATCCATACACTTCTCAGTGCTGCTTAGTGAGAACACAAAAGGCAATGGGTACAAACTAAAACACAGAATAATCCTTAAGAAAAGTCTTTTTCACTGTAATTGTGATCAGGCACTGGTACAGGTAACTCAGAGAGGTTGTGCAAATATCTCCATTCTTGGAGACAGGCAAGGTCAACTGGACATAGGTCTAAACAACTTACTTTCAATGAGCCTGAATGACCTGCTGAGGCAGGTGGTAGAGCTGAAAGAGGAGGTAGAAAGATAGAGAATAATCAGAGACTGTGAGACTGAGATAGATTGGTGGAGCCGCACCCTTAGGCCAAGGCAAGAGGAAGAGGCCTTACGAGTAGTAGAGATCCCCTCTCCTGTCATCAAACAGAAAGAGCAGACATGGGAGGGGAGACTTGGAGGCAGGTTCCAGCTGAGAGGAGAAAGAGAATCCTCCCCTTATCTCCCTCTCCTCTCCCATTGTCCTCACTTAATGGGTATGGACCCCCAGAATTGGAGGCACCTTCTGATGAGGAAATCTTGGAACAGTGGTTCCAAGAGAAGAAGCAGTGTGGGTGGGAACAGGCCCCTGTGCAGCACAAAGAAATGGAGCAGGCGTGTTCTCTTAGAAGCTCTCTGCCTGTAGTGCCCCTGCAGAACAAACAGGGAGTTCCGCAAGGAGAGGATCCCCTCCTCCCTTGCCACCAGGGAAAAGGAGAGGACTCAAGAGAAAGGGAATGGAGACAGGTCCCTGCTTGGCAAAGCAGGTGGGTCCTCTCCCTGCCTCCCCCCCCATGCTTTCCAGTTACCCTTGCACAATAGGTGGGGGGCTCTGGAAGCTGAATGGCATGAAGGGATGAAATACCATCAAGGGAATGACAAGGCAAGTCAGCAGAAGCAGGTTCCTGCTTCAGGTCACAGGCATACCCCTGCCCCCCCCCCCCCCCCCCCCCCCCCCCCCCCCCCACCCCCCCCCACAAACCCTCCGACACACACAAAAAAGTAAAAAGAAGAGAGAGGGTGAAGGCAGAAGATAAGAGAA
>JAOEGS010016900.1:0-20931 GCA_025447755.1 Corythornis vintsioides | reverse complement strand
GCAGCCGCAAGAATGTTCCGCCTCCGGACCAAAGAAATCCCCCCCCCCCTCCCCCCCCCCCCCCCCCCCCTCAAATATACTTACAGAATAGAGACTCTGGAGGTATAAGGGAATGAAGATGGTGACAGGGATTCATCCAGTAAGTCTCCCAGGGCCTGTCATTCACTCCCACACCTTAGGACTTCTTCACAGAGGAAGAAAAGCAGAGTGATTATAGTGGACGACTTTTTGCTAAGGGAAACAGAGGAGCCCATATATGGACCAGACACATCGCACAGGGAGGTCTGCTGCCTCCCTGGGGCTTGGGTCAGAGATGTAAAAATAGAGCTCCCTGCACTGGTGCAGTCCTCTGATTATTATGGCTGATAATCCAGGTCGGTAACAATGAGGTTGCAGAGAGAAGTTCAAGGGCAATTAAGTGTGACTTTAAGGCATTGGGGCAACTAGTTAAAGGTTCAGGTGCACATGTGATATTTGCAGCAATCCCTCAAATAGAAGGGAATAACACAGAAAGAGGGCGAAAACACATCAGATTAATACATGGCTCAGAGACTGGTGCCCCCATTGGAATTTTGGGTTCTTTGATCATATGGAAGTTTTTATGGCCCCTGGTCTGCTGGTGGCAGATGGTGTGCACCCATCTCAAAGACGAAAGAGAATCCTTGCACAAAAGTTGGCAGGGATCATTGAAAGGGCTTTCAACTAAGGGAAGGGGATCAAATCAAGATTACTAGAGATGACCCTGGGGACGAACTTCAGTCTGCCGCCCCTCTTGAGGTGGATGTTGGTGGTTTATGTGACAAGGCACATGCAGGGCTCACTGGAAGGTTGATGGCCACGGAAGTGGCTGGGAATAATTGGATGCCAAGAGTAAAACCGAAAAACGTAACTCCCTCTTTGAAATGCTTATATGCCAATGCATGGAGCACAGGGAATAATCAGGATAAGTTAGAGATATACATGGGGATATATGGCTATGATATAATCACAATCACTGAGACGTGGTGGGACATGTCCCATGACTGGAATGTTGTTTCTGGATGGCTATGTACTATTCAGGAAGGATAGACCAACAAGGCAAGGCAAGAGCAACTGAAATATATTAGGTTCTACCCAGGAGGGAAGGTAGAACAAGTTGAAAGTTTGTGGGTAAGAATTAAGGGACATAGAAAGGGGAGTGAAGCCATTCTGGGCATCTACTACAGACCACCAAACCAAGAAGAAGATGTCGATGAGGTCTTCTACAGTCAACTGGGGGTAGCCTCTAGCCTCTACTACCTCCCTGGTAGTCATGGGTGACTTCAATCACCCTGATATTTATTTGTTGGAAAGTCCACACAGCTGGGCATACTCAGTCCAAAAGGCTCTTGCAGTATATAGGCGATAACTTCCTGATGCAGGTAGTGGAGGAAACAACAAGGAGAGGTGCACTGCTGGACCTTGTATTAACTAATAAGGAAGGACAGGTTGGGGACATTAAGGTTGGGAACAGCCTTGACGACAGTGATCATGGTATGGTAGAGTTTAGTATTATACAAGGTGGAAGTAGAACAATAAGCAGGATTACAGCCCTGGACTTCTGCAGGGTTAACTTTGAACTCTTCAAAGATCTGCTCACAGGAATCCCATGGGTTAAAACTCTGAAGGGTAAAGGAACCCAAGACATAGTTAACTTTTAAATACCACTTCCTCCAGGCCCAAGATAGGTGAGTTCCATTGAGCAAAAAAGTCAAGTAGACGTGCTAGGAGACATGCATGGATGAACAGGGGGCTTCTGAAGGAGATTTCAAGGAAAGAAGAAATGTACATCTTATGGAAAAAGGGACTTGTCACTTGGGAGAATTAGAGTCTGTCAGAGCATGTAGGAAGGCAATAAGGAAGGCCAAAGCCCTCTTAGAACTTAAACTGGCAAGCGAAGTAAAGAAGAATAAGAAGGGCTTCTTCAAATATATCAGTGGTAAGAGGAAGAATAGGGAAAGTGTGGGCCCACTGCTAAATGAGGTGGCAGCCCTGATAACTGGGAATGCAGAGAAGTCTGAGCTGCTGAACACCTTCTTTGCTTCAGTTTTTACTACTTAGATCAGCCCCTGTGTATTCCAACCCCTGGATGAAGGGGAAAGAGCCTCATGAAGGGATGACTCTCCACTGGTCAGTGAAGACTGGGTTAAGGACCAGTTATGGACCAATTATTATGCCCTTATGAGATGCACCTAAGAGTGCTGAGTGAACTGACTGATGTTGTCGCCCTACCACTCTCCATCATTTTTTCAAAACTGTGGCAAACAGGAGAGGTGCTGGAGGACTGGAGGAGAGCCACTGTCACGCCAGTCTTCAAAAAGGGCATGAAAGAGGTTCCAGAAAACTACAGACCAGCAACCTCACCTCCATCCCTGGAAAATCCCTGGCCAATGGTATCCTGGGGTGCATTATGAGTATGTCCAGCAGATCAAGGGAGGTTCTGCTCCCCCTCTGCACTGCCCTGGTGAGACCTCACCTGGAATATTGCCTGCAGTTCTGGGCCCACCAGCTCCAGAGGGACAAGGATCTACTTAAGAGAGTCCAACGGAGAGCTACAAGGATGATTAAAGGACTGGAACACATGTCTGAAGAAGACTGAGAGGGGATTTAGTAGATATTTTAAAATATATGAGGGCTGAGTGTCAGAAGGAGGGGGGCAGCCTCTTTTCACTTGTGCCCTATGATAGGACAGGGGGAAATGGATGGAAGCTGGAGCACAGGAAGTTTCCACCTCAACATAAGGAGGAACTTCTTTACTATAAGGGTGACAGAGCACTGTAACAGGCTCCCCAGACAGATTGTGGAGTTTCCTTCTCTGGAAATTTTCAAGACCCACCTGGATGTGTTCCTGTGTCACCTCTGTTAGATTAGATTATAGTATATGGTCCTGCTCTGTCAGGGGGCTTGGACTCAAAGATCTCCAGGGTCCCTTCCAACCCCTGACATCCTGTGAGCCTGCTCTGAGAAGGAGCTTGGACTAAACAATTTCCAGAGGTGAACTCTTACCCTAGCCTTGTGTGGTGATCCTGGAATAATGCAATGGCAGTCTCATGGCATGATCTAGAGGCTAAATGCCTTCAGCAGCAGAAGTCCCTTCATGGACTGGACTAGGTCACCCTTCAGATATATTCTCACCTTAGTCATTGGTAATAACTAGCAGCTGAATTTGATAAATTTTTATTTTTATATTTATAAAATTATCCTCTTTTTTTTTTTTTTTTTTTTTTTTTTTTTTTTTTTTTAAATTGCCATACAGTGGTCTGGACCCAAAATTTCCCATGGTAACAGAAGTCCAGCTTATCTGGCTGCATACAATTGTTTATAAAAACTAACAAAAGCTGGGACAAAATATCCAGAGAGGTCTTGTATCATTTATGTGAATACATGCATGACACAGACTCCTGAAGGCTCCTGGTGCCATTAAGGCTAATGCATGACAATGAGCAAAAAGATTCTAAAAAAGGATAAAAGAGCTTCCAGATTAAAAGAATGGCTGAACTGCATTTTAGTCAGCTACCTCAAAGGAGATGATGAGCCTTTTGGAGTGCTGGGTCAAGGTTATGTCTACATGTCTAAATACTTCTGCACAATGGAGCAGTCATGGTCATCTAGGCCAAGTTGTGGACTGAATGCAGCCAGACTATGAGAGTACAAAGCCTACTTGAACAGAAGTGCAAGACTGTAGAAGTTAGAGGAGGGAGACAAATTTAATGCAACTTCAGTCCTCTGGAGTGATCTGGAGTGAAATATATCCAGACTAGCACCTGAATTTTGGTTTCAAAAAAATAGTTGGTTCACTCCAAAAACAATCCAGGGAATGCACTAACATTCGCACAAAGTCACTGGCCTAGGAGCTGAAGTGAGAGGACAAAATATTGGCAGTATACAGACTTAAAGAAGCAAACATCAGCATCTGTGCAGCACTCATACTGTTGCCTGGGCTGGCAGGATCCACTGAGATACCCTTAGGCTTCCGTTGTCTTGTTTTTCCTCAACATTTTTAGACTTCATCTCCTGTGAGTCACCTGAGATGGCATTTGCCAGAAATTTGATTAAGAAACAAGAAAAATACAAAATCAATGCCATATGCATTAGGTGGATTAGCAACTGGCTAACTGACAGGTCTTGAAATGCAATTACAAGTAGGAAATTATCATCCAACATCTGAATCTCTAGTGAAGTTTATTCTTGGCATCATGCAATTTATATTTATCAGTGACTGGGTAGGCAGTGAGGAGCAATCCACATCATGTGCTCAGTCAGATGAGATGCACTTCAGTATGGGCTAAAGGAACAATCTAACACAGATGTCTATAGATCAATTGAATCGCAATCTAAATTGGCTGTGTTGTCCTGAAAAGAAGCCCCAAGTGGTGCTATGTGCCTTAAGGTTGAAATTTAGATGCATCATAGCCAGAGCATGTTCCTACTACTTCGATAATGTTTCTTTTCTCTCACAGGCAGGGCTTATGACAATATTCAGTGTCTGGAAGATAAAACTAAACACATTCAGACTACAAACAAAGCTCAGCTTTCTAGGTTCATTAAGGTTCATTTTAAATATTAGAAAAATTTGCTAAGGACTGAGGTGGATTCTTCGTCACTGAAAATGGTAATGGAGAGGTGGTCAGGTGATCCACAGAACAAGAGCCATGGAAACTAAAATATAGAGTTTTTAATGTCCCATTTCAATTAGACCAGCTTAATCATACTTAATTATTGTTTTGCTTAATTATTACTCATAGTTTATTCTATTTAAGTTCTCACCTAGTCTGTACATATCACTACTTCTGCATTGTAGGACAGTGACCAAATCTGAGATGCGATACAGGCAGATACCTGGGACATCTCAAGATCTGAGCTCACAAAAGCTTTTACTATTCTGGTAATGGAGAGAGTGGAACTGAAATTCACAGGAGGGGAAAAGAAAACAGAGGAGTCACATTTCTATTTTCCCCTCTTTGAGATTGTTTTCATTATGTGCACAATGGACAGATGTGCCATTTGCTTTGCTAAATTTTGCATTTGAAAATATTCCTGCTGCTAATGATCAACAGCAAAATGTACTGTAGGTGGGCAAAGCAGAGCTAGAGTACCTTGAAAATGGTCAGATGATTCTTACATGTGATAAAAGCTCCTTTTACATTTTCTTACGGTGTAAGACTAACCAAGGCCCTTTCTAGACAACAGACAATGACTTCAGACATTGATGTGAGATGAAAGGTTATATGACTGACTGACCTCCTGATGTCCTGCACACTGGAACATAAATATTTTCATTTAATCAGAACTTCATAATTACTTTGCTATTATTTTTGCTGCAACACACAGTCCAAGGGCAATCAAAAGAGACTTTGTGGCCTTAGGAGAGTTAGTAAGGGAATCTGGGGCACAGGTTATTTTTCCCTCTCTCCTTACAGTTGTGGGCAGTGGCACTGGAAGAAGCAGATGGATCCAATGTATTAAGACATGTCTTTATGACTGGTGTCACCCCCACAATTTTGTTTATTTCAATAATGGAGTGGTCTACACAGCACCAGGCCTGCTGGTGTTGGATGGGAATCACTTTTCTCAAAGGAGGAACAGGGTCTTTGCTCATGAGCTAGCAGGGCTCACTGACAGAGCTTTGAACTGGACTCAAGGGGAATAATGTCAGATTCGCCGTTGACAAGCTGTGGGACTACGTGCCGAAGTTAGAGGGATGGGGTGCTAATGAGGGCCCTCAGCCTGTTATTCTGAGACATGCTGGTGACACTGCAGCACATTTCATGTCCCATGGACATGAGCCAGAGGTTTCTGAGCTAATAAAAGCCAACATAGCAACACCAGTGCAATATCTCAAAGGAATTAAGGGGTATTTCTCTAAGAAAGTGACACGGCTGACAGCCTGCTGAAGGGCCTGTACACCAATGTATGCAGTATGGGTTATAAACAGGAGGAGCTGGAAGCCACCATGCTGCTAGAAAGCTACAACCTGGTTGATATTACTGATACTTGATGGGACAAATCCCATGACTGAATGTGTCATCTATAGAGATGGCTACAAGGTGTTCAGAAGGCACAGGAGAGGAAGAAGGGGCAGAGACATTGCCCTCTACATCAAGAAATGGAAAGAGTGTGAAGAGTTGTCTCTGAAGAATAGCCACAAACAGGTTGAAAGTTTATGGGTAAGAATTAGAGACTAAGGCAACAAAGGGAACCTTGCCACTGATGCCTACTACAGAATGCCCAGTCAAGGGGAGCCTGTTGATGAAGCCTTCTTAATCCAACTACAGGAAGCTTCTTGCTCACAGGCTCTTGTCCTGCTGGGGGACTTCACCCAAACTTCTTCTGGAAAAATAGCATAGCAACCTGCAGACAATTCAGGAGACTCTTGCAATGCTTTGAGGATAACTTCTTAAGCCAGACCATAGACAACCTTACCAGAGGGGATGTGATACTGGACCTGAGGGTCAAGGAGGCATCCTGGCCTGCAGTGATCATGCACTGAGGTAGATGGGCCAGCTGAGGGGTAAAGTCAGGACCCTGAATTTTAGGAAAGCAAACTTCCGCCACTTCAAGAAGTTATTCAATAGGACTCCCTAGGAAACTGTCCTCCAGGACAAGGAAGAAAAGCAGAGCTGGCAGATCTTTAAGGTTGCTTTCCATAGAGCACAAAAGCTCTTGATCCACAGGTGTAAGAAATTGGGCAAGGAAGGGAAGAAACCAGAATGGTCAAGTCAAGACCTGTTGACCAAACTAAAAGGCAAGAAGGAACTGCACAGGCAATGAAAACAGGGACAGTATCCCAGGAAGAGTTTAGGGACACTGACCAGTTGTGTAGGGATGGGGTTAGGAAGGCCAAGGCACAGCTGGAGCTGAACTTCACAAGGAGTGAAGTAGTTACTCTACAAGAAGAGTTGCTACAGGTACATCAGCTGGAAACGGAAGGTCACATGAAGCATACCCCCATCAATGAGCAAGACTGGCAAACAGGTAACAAAGGAGAAGGCTGAGGTACTCAACAACTTTTTTGCCTCAGTCTTCACTGGTAACGCCTTCTTCCACACCTCTCAAGTGAGTGGACCACAAAACAGGGATGGAGGAACAAAGTCCCTCCCCCTATAAGAGGTCAAGTTTCTGACCACCTGAGGAACCCGGACACTCACAAGTCTATGGGACCTGATGAGATGCTCCCAGAGTCCTGAGGGAAGTGGCCAATGTAATGGCCAAGCAACTCTCCATAATAATTGAAAAGTTCTGGCAGTCAGGTAACAATCCTGGTGACTGAAGAAAGGGAAACATTGCAGCCATTATAAAAAAGTGTAGAAAGAGGAACCCTGGAAACTACCGACCTATCAGCCTCACCTCTGTGCATGGGAAGAGCATGGAACAGATCCTCCTAGAAACTCTGATAAGGCACATGGAGGACAGAGAGGTGATTTGCCTACCAGTCACCCATGGGCATTTAGTTATTCTCCTCTATCCCACCTTCTTTTATTTATTGAGAGCTTATACCCTCAAGCTGTGGAATAAAAGGCAAGAGGAGAAAGACAGCACATTCTTCTTTTGGGCTTTTGGACTGTAGCCTGGGAAAATAATCCTGAAGATATTTAGCAAACAGAATTCAAATTCATGAGCATCTTCAGATCAACCAAAACAAGTTTTTAATAATATATTTACCTACCAGGTGATGCCTGGGATTCTTTAAACCTCTTTGATTTATAGAGCTGGACTATAAAATCTGAAAGACAAGCCTTTGTGTGCACATACACAGCTTTCTAGGACAGCCATCCTGCCTATGTCACTAGACACAGTCTCTACAAGGTCCCAGAGATGTTGGCAGAAATCCCAACCCAGTAGTTGTAGTAGAAGTGAGGCGTGGATACTGTCGTTGCCTTGCTTCAGTTTCTGGGAGGATATTGTTGGCATGGTCATACCAGAAAGCCTTGGTAGCCAATTTATACAAGATTTGCTTCTAATTTTGCAGGACCTTAGAATGTTTTCATGGCTGTCACACCTGCCCTGATTGATGCTATAGCTGCTTCTCTGTGTCAAGCTGATTTCCTTGGCATAGCTTGTGGTGCAAGAATTTCACCTAGAGTTGATAATCAATGCCCCACTGTCTTAGACATCGTCTACAGGTAGGTGCTTTGAGCATGATGAACTGGACAAAGAAGGAAGATAGAGGAAAAACCACTAATGAAGAGCTCAATGAAGTGCAGTGGTCATGCAATGAGTGTGTCCTGCTACCACAGTGAAAGCCTAAAGCCACTGTCCCTGTGCTGACTCTGCCCCATGATCTTGACACACTGTCTGGAAAGGATAAAGGTCACCTCAGACTCGAGAAAACAAGGTGGGTTTCTTTGTTGTTTGCTTTTGTTTTTTGTTTTGTTTTCTTGGGGAGTTTTTTGTTTGTTTTTGGTGGGATTTTTGTCTAATTTGCTATATACTGCGTAGAAAGAGCAATACTGTGCTTTGGTTTCCAACTGAAAAAGAACAAGAGTATTGCACCCTCTGTAAATCCAGGAGAAAGAGGTAACATCTTGGAAATGTTTAAACACCACATTTCAAAAGCCTGTTTTGTTTCTGACACTTAATAGTGTCTTGTGGGCAAATGCAATCACCCAGCTATCCCCACTCATAGGTGTGCTTCCAGTACCTCCTGTTTGATAAAAGCTTTTTCCAAATGTCTCCCTTTACTAAGTATCTGTGCATCTTCAGATATACATTTCTGCATCCTTCAAGGTTGAGTTTCTCTTAGTTTCATTTTTTCCCTTTTTTTTCCTGACCCCGGAACCACAGACGAAAATCAAAAGAAGACTCAGGCAATCTAGGTAGCTTATGAAGTGGAGGAATGTTGACAGACCAGGACTGTCCATGGTCTTTCCTTTACTGATTGATTAGGGTAAGAGAAAGGCTTTTTGTACTGTGCCTCTGACAAAAAATATAAAAGGTAAAAAGAAACCACTGACTAACAAATAGCAGATTTGGCCAAGTTCTATTTCAACTGCTGAAAAGTACATTTTAAAAATCTTATATGAATGAAAGGAATGCTTTTACACATTGAGACCTCCTAAAAAATGTTCTTTTCACTTCCAGAAGATCAGAATAATGTAAGCCTGGACCACCAACTTCATGTGAAAGGAGAGGGTTTGGCAGGATGTTACATATTTTTCTTCTATAGCGATACCAGTTGTACATCTGTGTTGCTGGTTCAGAAGCCTGCAGCTCCTACCTGCTCTCTGCCAGCCATTGGCCAGCTCACTGCACTGACCAAAAGTATCTGAAGGCAGCAGTGAGCAGCCTCTGCAAGCCCTCTGACCCTGCAGATACAATGTCCTGCAGTCCCTATTAACATTTCTTTTCTCCTATGGTTTCTCACAGGAGGAAATTACTTCTAAACTACTAATGCAGGTCTGGAAGTTCTGTGAATTTTTAACTCTGGGTTATTTATTGTTTTTCTTCAGCAAAAAGACAAGGACAAACATTTTGTTGAGTCCAAAAAGACATCACAGAAATATGGTGAGGAAAAAAAAGAAAACCCTATGTACAAAGCATTTTGGAGTACACATGAGGCGTATCAGAGAGCAAAAGGAGCTTTCTGGCTCCTCTCTGGCTGTTGCTGCAGTTGTTAATGTGGTATTGTTCCATTATTAATGACACTAGAAAGATAAATAGGGCTTTCCAGACAAACTTTAGAGACTCTCAGGAGGCAAAGAGAAGAAAGGGAAAAACCCCTCAAACTTAAAATAATGGAAATAAACAAAGGGAGGGGGAAGGAAAACTTAAAACACTTAGATGTAGAAATAAAATCTACATGTAGAAATCAAATCAAATCAAATCAAATCAAATCTGCAGATGTCAATAGCACTGTAGGGACAATGAATCAAGTCTTACATAAAGTTGTAACTCATTCCCAGAGCCTGCTAGTTTAAAGACACTTTGTAATTACACCAGAAAATAAACTAATTTCTTACAGCCTGTGCTATATTACTTGATACATTTGTATTTCCTATAATTGCTTTTTGATAAACAGGGAAAAATAAAAACAGAAATGCAACATCAATGGACAAAATGTCAGTAACATGGAGTAGCTTATCATCAGTGTCATCTGAATGTGGTTGGACAGGATTTCAATAAAAACCTTTGCTAGGAAAATACATCACGAGTATCCCAAGGTAAGTAATCTCAGGATTAATACTCAGGGTTTCCTGTAAAGTCACCCTGAGTTAGTCACCACATCACCATCCCTGAAGAAATGCTAGGCAGGGTGCACCCCTTTGCTTCCACCTGGCAGAAACTGCTCCACCTCTGAAGTCTTTGCACTACTGCTCAAGGGCCAAAGCCCAGGACCCACTACCACCTTGTTCTCAAAACCCCATCTCAACAGCAGGAGAGATCTGCTGAAGCTCATCCCCCATGCTGTTTGGGGTTCTTGGAGGCATGTAGATGCTTGGGAAACTCAGAAGGGCCAAGTATCAAGGCTAAGTTTGTTTAGACTGACTGCTAATTAATCATAGAGTCAAAGGATAGTCTGGGTTTTAAGAGACCTTTAAAAGATCACTTAGTCAAACACCCTCTGCAATGAGCAGGGAGGGACATCTTCAGCTGGATCAGGTTGCTCAGAGACCTATTCAACCTAACCTTGAATGCTTTCAAGGAGCAACTACCAAGTCTCTGGGCAACCTGGCCCAGTGTTTCACCTCATTGTAAAAAAAGTCTTCTGCCCATGTTTGGGCTGCTGGAAAGAAGTGAGAGCATTTCCCAACCTAGCCTTAACCAGGAGTGGGATGGGTTTACACCTATCTGCTTTTAATTTAAAAACATGATTCCTTGTCCTGTCAAAACAGGCCCTGCTAAAAAGATTGTGCCCCTAAACAATAGTAAAGGTATCACTAGTACTCCTTGAAGTCAAGTGATTTGCTCAGCAGTCACCTGTTGATGGGGCTGCACTCCCTGGTCCCCAACACCAGCCCCTATGGTGCAGCTCACCACAGCCAAGCTCTTCTGCAGGTTGCTAGTGGGGACTCTGCCCCCAAAATCCCTCCTGTCCTTTGCTGCTCTGCTGTCCTGCTAACAGTCTCCCAACCTGCCCAAAGAACTCATCCATTGCTGACATTTCACACCCCGATACATTTTTGATTAAGAGAAACCTCCACTTTTGCAAAGGGAATGTTGGCAGCACAGTAGGAGAAATGGTTGCTTGCAATGTGCTCTCAGGGATAGAGAGCACATTTTTTAAATAAAAATCTTATTAAATGCTTTCTTAATATTGGGCATTTTGTCATATGTATCATTGTATTTCTTGAGGTACAGTATAAAGAAAAAAACAACAAACCAACCTCTAGATATTTTATTATTTTCCCTTTAAAAAGAAGGAATCTGAAAACTCTTTGCTGTTAATTACTGATACTGAAAACAAACACTCATTTCTTATCCCAGGTCTGAACATTTGCAAAGTCAAAACTGACGATATTTGGGAAGAACTCCAGACCTGGGTTTCCATTTCATGACTAACATCTTTCCAACAAAGTGGATTAAATCAGTGAACTAGTGAGATACATTTTCAATTACTCAAAGCTCTATTTATTTTATATGAGTGTATGCCCCATATATTGTGCTGCCAAAATAGGTCAGTGAGACAAGAGTTCAGAAATAATCTAAATAAAGGTTTAAAGAAATGAAAAAGGAAAATGACATAAATCTACATTACCATGAGAACTTATTTAATTCTTTGAGGAATAAAACTGTTGTGAAGCAATGGGGTCAGGAAGAAATGTTGATACTATGTATCTCATTTTCAGCAGACATCCAGACACTTGTTGCCCTAATGCAGCAAGAAAACACAGAAGCAGCTCAGGCAGATGGGGTGGAAGGAAACACTTTGTAGAATGCCTTTGCAGATGAAGTGCCACCACGTTTTCAGGCACAGGGAATAGGACCTCCAGCGCCAAGGCCTGAGCAAGCCCAGCCACACTCCTGCTCAGATTCCTGCCTGGGACTGTGCTTCAGCCATCCAAACTCCTGCAGGGCTCACTTGTCATCCCGGCAGATGAGCAGTACACAGGGAAGCCTGCAGTAGTTCATACAGCACAATGGAAGATTTGACTGCTGTCACAGAAGCCTCCAGCAGATCCCATCTGTCCCTCCTCACATAGGAAGTAATTCACCTTTTCTCCTACCCACCCTGAGTAGACTGTTGACCAGCAGACTGAGGTGTCCCTTCATACCCTATAAAAGAAAACTTGAGGAGAGGGAAATACAAGGAATGGAATAGAAAATATGCCAAAGGGCCACCCCGGTGTGTAACCCCTTTGCCAGTCAGAGGGGTAGCTCTCCTGGGGGTGCAAATGGCCTCTGGAAGACCCTGACCCTGAGCAAGGCTGAATTTTCAGGATTGGGGAATTCGCATGTTTTCTAACCATGTTTCCCCTTAACTCACACTGTCCAATACTTTCTGAAAGAAGGACAAGCACTTCTGGGGACCTCCTTTGCAAGACTATGGAAGGGGAGAAGGAGAACACAGTGTTTGTGCCAGGTACAGTGTGATGGGAAAGGGGCTCATTTTGCAGCATGTCTGAGATGACTACTAGGGACAGTGAGATGCTGCTGCCCAGCCCCACCATCTGACTGCAGCATCACCAAACTCCCGGGGCAACACAGTTCTTTTTAACACTCCGAAGGAAATATCCCTTGCAGATGGGCGTTTCCTTAATAATACAAAACCAAAAAAGCATCCTTGCTCGAGTATCCCGATCCCCGGGCTCGGGTCCCTTCCCTCCGGCGGGGTCCCGGGGTCCCTGTTCTCTCCCCCACTGGGAAGCCGCACTATCGGGCAGGGCTGCGCGGTTCCCCCCGGCCGCCCATTAGCGCTGATTTCATGGCTACGGCGATGGCAGGCGATGGCAGGCGGCTTGGCAGCACTTTCCTTTCCTCAGCCAATTGCATCTTCAGTCCGTATCGGAGGATCGCGGGCTGTGAGGCGTGGGAGAGCCCGAGGGCCTGTGCGGCGGAGCCGCGAAGGAGGGGGAGGAAGAGAAGGTTGAGGATCGAAAGAGGCCTGGGGCGGGCAGCCCCCGGGGTCGGGCGGCGCTGGCCGGCCCAGCCGCTTAAATGCAACTCCTGAGGCACCGGCTTCTGTCTGATGAGACCGCTCCAGGGCTGCCGGGGACGGGGCGTCGTCGTGGGAACCGTCACTCTCTGCCTGGCCGCCGGGTGGGCTCTGCAGAGTAAGTGTCCATTTCTCCCCTCCGCTTCTCCCGCCGCCCCTTTCCTCCTCCTGTTCCTTCTCCTCACCGCACTACGCCCGGTTCAGCCCGGCAGCTGCGTAGGGCGGTGGGTAGAGCCTGGCTGTTCCCCTGGGCCCACGCTCGGGCTACCGGCAAGCCGCGAGAGCCCTTCCCAAGCCGACCTTAACCAGGAGCGTGCGAAGAGCTGCCGGGGAGAGGATGGGGACGGGACACAGTGGGGCTCAGGCAGGCATCTCTGCTTTCTGCAGGCTGGAAATAGTCGGGGAAGGCTCGTCCCTGCTGCTGCTGCTGCTCGGAGGCGGCGGGGGAACCCGCGGCTGCAGTTCGGCCGCCCTGTCGGGGAGCCGCAGCCGCGGGGCGACGAGTCCCCAGACTAGCTGCCGCTCCCCTCTGAGCTCCCAACAGCAGAGGGGAAGCGAGAAAGAGGAAACAAACCTGTGTTAACCAACCCGAGGGCAGTTGGGTAACGCGGCGAAGAGGGAGTGTGGATTTCAACCCAGCACGCCCCACGGGGCCAGTGGAGAAGGGGCAGCACGCACAGAACCGGCCGGTCTCTCCAAGGGAGATTCAGAGGAGGCTGCAGCCAGCCCGCACGCCTGGGGATTGGGGTGGACAGTGCCACCAGTGGGTTTGGTTTGGACACACCACACTGTCTTATTCATCATCAAGGTGACACACAAGCAGATCACCGAACAGTGGAGGAACTGTCCCCAGAGTTTTAAAGCTCCATTTTTGAGTTGCCCCCCCTTATTTTAGCGCTTCTGCAGTGAGGCTTCTCGCTGCCGGCCCTTTTCCCACCCGCCCCCCTGCACGTTGCCGGCCCAGCCGCGTACCTGCGGCCAGGTTTGGTACAAGAGCTATGCTTCCAGCTTTGACTTTCAGTCAGGCGAATACTTTGGGGCACAGCAGAGTGCCAGGGACAGCAAACTCACCGTACTTCGAGTGGCACTGGTACCCTCTTCTCCTCAGTTCATGTTTTACTGGGCGTGAAGGGTCTGGTTTGGCAACCAACAGAGTGCAGAGGCCTTGCACAGGGCACTGAAGGTGGGTGTGATGTTTGCTTTCAAGGCTGATCAAGCTTTGTTTGGATAAGACTGGTTCAGGTTATCTAGGCAGTCTAGGTGTTAAAAATATCTTTGAATGGTGAGATACTACCTTGCTTTTTTTGGCTTTGTGTGCTGGATAGGGACTGAACATGTTTGCAAATAATTTAATGGAAGGACCTTTTTCTTTCCTTTTTTTTTTTTTTTTTTTTTTTTTTTCAGATTTACCTTGCAGTCACATATTCAGAACAAAGCCATGCCTTTATCAAAACATAAAAGAGTCACTGTGGTGAGACACTCGGCTCCTGTCTGGTCAGAAACAGTGCAAAAGGCCTTTAAATAAACACATGGAACAGCAAACAATTAGAACAATTTGCAGCGATTACCAGAGGTTCCCGTCTGTTCTGTTTCTCTAGCTGGCACAAACCCTTTTTTCACAGCTCTGGTTAGTCCCTGCTGCACAAGGGTTGAGCAGCAGACCACAGCTTAGCTGAGGATGTGCTGGGCTACCTGGAAAGCACCATGTGCCTGCAAGGGGACTGGGGAGCACAAGTGTGACAAGATGCCCATGAAGGATCAATCCCAGGAGTGTTATCCTGGAAGAAACTTAGATCCTATCTGGTTAAAAAACATGGCATGACTGGGGCTTTTTCCTGTGCTGGTTCCATAGGTGAGGATCTGGAAATCAACCTGGCTTCTTGAGCTTCCCTATCTTACCCTCACCAGCAGTTTCCAAATTCTGCTACAGATCACAAATAGTACAAACTCAGCTTGTAATGCATTTACACATCTTTCCCCATTTGTGGTTGCTCTGGGGTGGCCATGGTGTGTGGGAGGGTATAATTTTTTTTTTTTTTTAATAAGACTTTAAAAAATAATGTATTTCCCTTTGGGATTTTTTTTTCTTGGCCTTTTTTTTAACTATTCTTTTCCCTGAAAACTCTGCAGAACCTTCAGAAGCATTGTATAAGATCCTGCTTTGTGCTTCTTCAGCATAGCTGAGGGTCTCCTCCCCTCTCCCCACTGGGTTACAGATGTTTGCAGCTCAGCATTATTTTTTCAGTGCTGCTTCTGCAGTCAGGCTGTTCTCACAGTATGAGAGTGGGTGAGCTGTTCCAATACAAACCAGGAAAATACGTTAATCTATAAAGCTCAGTCTGTGCTTTATCTGCTTTTTGTCTGGTTTGATTTTTGTGTGTAGATAACAGGATATCTGTCTCTAGCCAAGTGTCTCAAACATGCCACTAATTATGAAAAAAAACCCCAACAAAACAAACAAAAAAAACCCACACAAAAAAACAACTATGCCAACTGAAACTCAGATGTTTGGTGTTCATCCAAATTTCATGCAGAAATACACACACAAGCAGAAATTATTGCAGTTACACATTAAACTGAATGGTCAGTTCAGTTTCACAGTGTTATGAACAGCTCCATTATCACATCAGTAGGAATTAGGTGATAATTACATACTCTTTCACGTGCATTTTTGCCTGGAAATCATTCCTGACTTCATATGAACTGTGTAATTTTGTTAATATGCACTTTATCTGCACTGGCATATAACTGGCTGCTTTTACAGTGCTGTTGTCTCAGATGTTTATTACACATCCTCAAAACGTGATGAAGTCCTTGCCAAGCCTTCACATACTTAGGTCTGCTACAGTTCTTGTTTTGTGGTATGGTATTAATTGCTTACCTTGGCCATGGTGATGGAACTTACCATTGAAATGCAGGTTTTAAAAGGAAAGCCATACAAGAATACAAAAGCACTTCTCAGTTTTCAGAAAAGGTTATGCTCCCCTATCAACTCTTCCAAACTCTCTCTCCTCTTGGGTATTGAACACTGAAACACATGCAATTACTTGTGCTGTATGGTGGAAATGTTTCTTCTGACTATCACTGATTCAAAATATCTTAGTCTTTAAGTATGTAAGTTCCTTTTATGGTCAAAAGAGAGAAAGGGAAGCTGCAAAGCATAACACATCCTGTCTTAAAACAGACCACTGGGCTAGGTTGGAGGAATCACACCCCAGAGGTACCGTCTTGTCCTTGAAAGTTGGTGCAGCATCGCCTCCACACTCATCATCCTCCTTTGTCTTGCAGCTCCCGGAGGAGTATCGTTAGTTGTCCCACAACCCAACATTAATGCAACAGTGGCACAAAACATCCTTCTCTCAGTTGAATACTTTTGCAGAGGTGTCGCCACCATTGAGTGGAAGCATGTGTCAAGCTGGGGCACCACCAAGATTGTTGAGTGGAAAAGTGGGAATTATGTCAACATATCCATGGTCTACAAGGACAGAGTGACTACTTTTGAAAATGGCTCTATACAGCTTCTGAACGTGGGCATGAGAGATGCTGGCTACTATTTTATCACTGTAACAGAGGAGTATGGAACCAACACCTACGGCACCATCATAGTCAACGTTTATGGTACAAACTAGATAGGAGTTCTTGGCTTTACCCTGTCTTTAAACATTAATCTGCTCAAAATCAATTTGATTTTTTTTTCTGTCCTTCCTGCAGAGATTATCTATGAAGATTTACATTTTGTAGCAGTTCTCTTTGCATTTCTTGCTGCAGTATCTGCCGTTCTGATCTGCTTCATGTGGTTGTGTAATAAAACTCTGCATCTATTTCAGAGGAAGACAACACAAAAACTAACAGGTATTTCTTTAAGAATGTAGTCAAGGTATTGCAAGTTTGAATTTTGAGCCTTTTGAGCCACTTGTTATTTGAGCCACAAAGGTGCTAAGCAGGGACACTGAGAAACAAGACTGGAAGGGCTCAGTTCAGTTACCCTGAGCCCTCAACTCTTGCCTAGCTGAGGTAACTGAGTAACAGGTATTTAGTTGTAAAACAATCCCCAGGACATCAGAAACCACAAAACACTTCACAATATTGCTAACTGTACAATTCATGGAGGAAGGGCCAGAGCTGCAATAACCCCCATCAGAGGGCACGAGTCAAAGTCAAGAGCATCAGCAATGCTCTCAGGATCTGCAACAGAAAGGTTATCTCCTAGGGGAAGATACCTACCCAAATTGCTTTTGGGAATGGCCCCCACCTCACTCCATGGAGGACTACATTTCTCCCTCTCCTCTCTCAAACCCACCTTTCATCTGTCCTCATGTTTGATCCAGCTTCAGACTCCAGCAAACACTGACTAAAACCAAAACCAGACTTGTAACACACACCAAAGACAACAGTTATGAAAAGCAGATCAAGGAACAAAAGGGTTACACTGAAGAGAAGTTTCACACATTAGAGAGGAAATTTCAAAGTCAGAGCAAGGAATATTTGTTCTAGGAAGCAAGGCAAGGTGTCATGCTATGGGCCTGGGCTCAGGCTCTGGGCACACTCCTGGAATGGGAGGTTTCTTTTACCACTTCAAAACACCTCAGGTGTTCACCTTCCTTCATTGGAAGTGCAGATGCACTAGTGTTTTTGTGTCCTGTGGGTAGAAGGTCTGTTTTTCTTCTCCAGTAAGTGCTTCTTAAGCTGTTATATTACAACAGGCAGCATAAGTATAATTATTTTACTAGACTGACACAGATATGCAAGAATTTCACAGCTCAGACTTTGTGTCAATTCTGCAAAACCTGATTAGGTTAAGAGGTTAATTTGGCTCAAACTGTCCCTTCCTGCTGCTCATCTACAGCAATATGGGCTGCTGCTGTTTTCACGGTGCACACATCACTCACAAGTTTCTGTAGCTCCTGAAAATTTTCCTATCATGACAGAAAATACAGGGTTTTGTTTGGATAAAGCATCTTCTTTCTCCAGTTAAAGCCGATATTCTTACACAAAAGAATCAAATACAGTTTTTGGCAGAGTTCAGGAAAGCCAAAGTTCTAGAGACTTGCTCTGTCATCTCCCAAAACATGATCTGAAACAGGGACCTAACGTCTGCTTCAGTTCCACTTTAGAAGATTACAGAAACACAGAATCACAGAATGTTAGGGATTGGAAGGGACCTAGAAGATCATCTAGTCCCTCTTTTCAAAAGTTATGAAGTGAGGTATAAGGACAGGCCCTATGGATTTTAGTTTTCAAAATGCCTTTAGTCTTGTGTTTGAAGAAACTACTTTAAAGGTTGTGAGGGACTTCTTTATGTGGTTACATATTTGGAAAGATGTATTTAAAACCTAACTGTAGATAAGTAAGCTTGAGCTAATATTAAAAAATTCAAAGTGTCTCAGCTATTAACACAGAGTTGTTAATTTTGAAACACTGTCCTTCCACTCCATTTGCCAATCAATACAAAAATCCTTCTATTTGCAGCAAGTACAACTGAAGAGATTGAACTTGAAACCATTGAGTGTTAGCCAAGGACTGTTTCATAACAAAAATAACAGTTCTGCATTGGGAGAAAGTACTGGCAAAGAAACAAGAAGAAACTTGAAAGGTAAAATGTGAGTACTGTAGAAACACCCTGACTTGAAAACTAATTGGACTTTGTCATAGTTTAGGGTCAGGGCAGCCTGCTAGACCTATAACAGATGCTCTCTGTTAACCCCCCTCCCTCCCCAAAGGGTAAGGGAAAGCTAATAAGGGAGAGAGAGATCCAGTGATTAAAAGAGGAAACTAGAACAGCTTTAATGGAAATGAAAACAAGAATAATAAAAATTGAATATATACAAGTATATACAAAACCAGTATGGAACCCAACACCCTGATGGCAACTGCATCACTGTCACCACTGATGCTGTGGAACAGACACTGAGAGAGTCCCAGACTGGGCCCAGCAGCAGATGGGAGCTGTGTTCAGAAGCTGGATTCTGATACCAGATTCAAGAACACACAGATCAGGACTGAAGGCAGAATTAGGCCTCCCCAGATGCCAGCCATTGAAGAAGCCAGAAGAAGCCAGAAGAAGCCAGAAGCGCTGAGAGCTTGATGCTTGTGATCCCTCAGCTTTATATTCTCAATATAACATCTATGTGATGGAATCCCCTGTTGGTCAGTTTGGGGTCACCTGTCCTGTCTGCTCCTCCCCACATCTGCAGCCTTTCACTTTCTACTCCCCTCAGTGTAGTGCGCAAGATCCAGCAGTGGCCTTGGTCTGCACACAAATCCCTGGTACTGACTCTAAACAGGGGGTGTTATCACTGTTGGAAACAGACACTGTCTGCAAAAACATGCTGCTAACTTCAGACAGTGCAGTTAGTTAGAACTGAGCTGCAAAGTAAAATCACTGAACAGTTAGTGCTGTTCTCACTCACAGACATTAAATCAGCAGTGTCTGATGGAGTAGTTTTGACCTGTTAAATTTTTGGCTCTGCTAGCCAAGGTCACAGTAAAAAAGCATATGCTTTCATGCTGAGCAGGAACACATTTTTGTGGCTAACTAATAGAACCTACAGCCTCTACTGCTTTTAAAAACAACCAACCAACAAGCCAACCAAGCCTGTAAGATCAATCAATAAAGGAAATTATCATGGTCTCAAAGGACACCCATATTTTGGCTATAGTAAGTCTCCTGTTGTAGACACAGCAGACATTAACATCCTTCAACATAATAAATTTAATGTCTAATTACAGTATTAGATAAAAATAACTGCAAGGACTAAATCCTGATTGTAGCACCTACGTTGCTACTTTTGGGCATAAGGAAGCTCTTGAAACTCATTGCCTGAATAAGAAAAAATCTCACTTTGAAAGAATGCCAAGCTGGTCAAAGTTCCCCTGCTTAGGTCTCCAATTGTTTACACTGCCCCATGATATTAACACACATTTTATGACAGTACTAGAGAAGCTTGTTGAATAAGAAACCAGGCACAGGCACTGAAGAAGACACTGTCCATAATGATTAGAGGGATCAGATAAAATACGGACACATCACACCACTGGGGTGGCAAAATACTAAAAATTTTCATTGTAAATGACAGAGTCTTTGCAAACAGGCCACTGTAGGCTATCTAGGGAAAAAAAGTTAAAACAGCTTTACTTTAAAATCTAGTATTACAAATACAGTTCTGAAACTGCTCTTGTTGAGAAGCCACCTTTGCTTTTCCTGTGTTGTAAGAAAACATGAAGTGATATAATGGTTTCTTGAGTGTGCATATTGCACTTCTGTTTTCCACCTGCAGGTCTGCTCAGTGGAATTACATTTGCTTTTTTTTTTTTTTTTTTTTTTGTGAGAAAGCAGTAAAATGACTGAGCTTCTAATTACCCTGTTTTGCTTTTGTCATGAGAAGAATTTTGCAGTGTGAAATAAAACTTTGAAAATGTAAGAGACCATTGTCTGGTCTGTGTCTGCAGATTGCTACATGCCTTTTGGAGCTGAACTGCTGCTACTGTCTCTCTCACACTTAGCTCACTTGTACGGGACAGGCTGACGAGGTTCCCCTCTGGTCAGGGGCTACGATGCTCAGCTGCAGAGGTACAGGGAATTTCTCAACAAACACAGAATGATTTGGTTGGAAGAGACCTTCAAAATCATCAAGTCCAACCATTAACCCTGCACTGCCAGGGTCCCTAAACCATGTCCCCCAGCACCACATCTACATGGTTTTTAAACACTTCCAGGGATGGGGACTCCACCACCTCCCTGGACAGCCCATTCCAATGCCTAACCACCCTCTCTGTAAAGAAATTCTTCCTGATATCTAACCTAAATTTCCCTTGGCGCA
>JAOEGS010016899.1:0-12427 GCA_025447755.1 Corythornis vintsioides | reverse complement strand
CAGCCTATCCTTCCTAAAAAGGACACAGCCATCCATGACAGTGTTCCAGTCATGAGAGCTGTCCCATCATGTCTCAGTGATTGCAATGAGATCATGGTCCTGAGATCACACACAGATCTCTAGTTCATCCTGCTTGTTCCCCATGCTGTGTGCATTTGTGTACAGGCATTTGAGTGAGTTTGCAGTGCTCGAGAACCTCCTGACTGGTACCAATCCTGAGGTAGCAGTGGAGCTGGCACAACACCCCACAAATGTCCCCGGTTTGTTTCCTGCAAGACAGGATTTACCCCTTTCCACCTTCATGTCTAGTTTAAAGCTCTATCAATGAGCCCAGGCAATTCTTGTGACAGAAGCCTTCTTCCCTTATGAGAGAGATGTACTCCATCTGACGCCAGCAGAACAGGTGTCATATAAACCTCTCCATGGTCAAAAAACCCAAAATTCCAATGGTGGCACCAGTCTCTCAGCCATGTGTCAATTACACGTGTTTTCCACCCTCTATCTGTATTTTTCCCCACTACTTGAGGGATTAATGAGAAAACTACCTGTGCACCTGAACCTTCAACCAGTCTCCCTAGTGCCCTGAAGTCCTTCTTAATTGCATTTGGGCTCCTCTCAGCAATCTCATCATTACCCACCTGGATAACTATTAAAGGATAATAATCAGAGGGGTGCAACAGATCAGGCAGCTTCCTTTAATGTCCTTAACCCGAGCCCCAGGGAGGCAGCAGACTGACCTGTGCAATGGGTCATGTCTGTAGATGGGCACCTCTGTTTCCTTCAACAGGGAGTCGCCCACTACTATAACTGTCGTTTTCTTCCTCGTTGAGGAAGTCCTAAGTTGTGGAGCTGAGGGACAAGCTATGGTCAAGTCACCAGATAGGTCTTCATGAGAAGAAGCATTGAATTCCAGGGGTCCATAACCCCAAAGTGAGGGCAATGATGGAGGGGGGGGGAGGGGAGGTGGAAGGAGGACCTGCCTCCCTCCTGAGGTGGGACATGCCTCCAAGCCTCCCCCTCCACCACTCCCCCACCCTCCAACTGGTTATAAGAAGACTGTCTTCCAGGAGGGCCTCATATCTGTTTTTCAGAGGTACCTGAGGAGTAGAAGCAGGCGAGGGGGGTGCTCTCCTTCTACCATGCCCTCGAACTTGCCTCCATTCATCCCCTTTACTTGGGATTCTGTTATTTGTCTGAGTGAGGCAGGATACAGTGGCCCCTTGATCCTGGGTATTATCTGTCTGCTGAATGGAGCACAGAGCATGGCTCTGGCAGTCATTCTCAACTTCACATTCCCTACTGCTTCTGAGCCTTTCTACTTCAGCTTGAAGCCTCAAAACCTCATCTTCAAGCTGGGCTGCTCAGCTGAGAAGATCATCTACCTGCTCACACCACATACAGCCACAGGAGTTACACTCTGAGGCCAGCAATAGGCTGTGGCACTCTCTGCAGCCTGGCATCTGCACCCCCTCATCCTTTTGTGCAATCTCTGTCTGAATTCCCACATTGACTTTGATTTCAGACAGAGCCACAGCCTTCTTGTGCTGAGTGGACACCATACTGATGGGGAACAGACAGCAGCAAGTTCAACTGGTTGGTTTGGTTGGGTTTTTTTTTGTTTGGTTTGGGTTTGGGTTGGGTTTTTTTGTCCTTCTCACATGCCAACACTGAAGGCTGGGCAGAGGCTGCTTTCTCACTGCCCATGGTCTGAGCGGCTGCTGCACCACGTTTCAATCTTCGCAGTCAGCAATGGGAACGCCCCCATCCATGGGACCCTCTTGGCTGCTCCCACGAGAGATGCTGAAATTTTCTAGCCAATTCCCCGCTCCCCATCAGCTTCCCCGAGTTGAGGAAAGCCCCTGGTAATTCAAAAGGAAAGAAAGGGAAAGAAAAAGCAATGCTCCGGTCACGAGCTTTGCTGATCTGAGCTCTGCTTTCTTGCTGCCTTCAGTCCAAGCTTCTTTCTGTTCTGCACAGATTTCTGAGATTTTAATCTCCATGGCCAAATCCTGTCAAATATAGTAGATTAAATATTTCCCTAACCATTTATGGATATCACTGAATCTGCATTTTAAAAAGCTAAATAAGGAAAGTGGCTTCTCTTCACAGTTCCATCTCTGGACACTCAAGGTCCTGTGATACTCACAATCAAGTTCACTCCATTATCCAGAACATATCATTTTTCTAGTGACACCCCTGACCCATCAAACTATAGTAAATGAAAGATATTATTAGATTTTTTTATTTTTTTTTCTAGACATTTTATTGCTAACTTTCTCTTACTGTCTTTGTGGAGATTTTCAGTTGAAATAACAAGATAGAGACTAGAGAAGACTTTGTTTCACTGCAATAGGATAAATGATACTAAAAACTGACCTTTTCAAACAACAATGGAAGAATTTAATTAAGTTAAACACTTAGAGCCCAAGGACTGTGATTCTGTCATCTCTTGAAGTGGTTTGACACATTTTTGGCTTGGGTCAACAGCTATGCTTCCAGGATATTCATGGGCATGTTTCTTGAGATATTGCAAACAATAATGTATTGGGTTTATGTGGCAAGGTTTTTGAAGTCAGGGGGTTGCAGAGATGGCTTCTGCTAGAAGGTTCTGGAAGCTTTCCTTACATCCAATATAGCCATTGTCAGATGACCAGTGACAGATGGACAGACTGGCCAATACTAAGCCAACCAGTGATGGTAGTAGGACTTCTGTGACAACATATTTAAGAAGAGGAAAAAAACCTGTAGAACAGCAGCTGGAAGAGTAAGAATAAGTGAAACAACTCTGCAGACACCAAGGTCAGTGAAGAAGGAAGTTAAGGAGGTGTGCCAGAACAGATTGATTCCCATGCAGCCCATGATGAAGACCATGATGAGGCAGGTTGTCCCCCTTCAGCCCACAGAAGTTCACAGTGCAGCAGATATCCAGATATAAACCACTGGATACCCCACACCAGAAGATGTAGATGCACCCAAAGGAGACTGTGAGCCCATGGATTGCCCATGCTCAAGCAGGTTCCTGGCAGGACTTGTGACCCCATGAAGGGCCTATACTGGAGCAGTATCTTCCTGAAGGAATGTATCCCGTGGAAAGGATGCAAAATGGAGCACTTTATGAAGAGCTGAAGTACATGAAAAGGACTCATGTTGGGGAAGTAGACAGAGGACTGTCTCCCATGTGTGGGACTACATGCTGGAGCAGGGGAGGAGCGTGAGGGGGAAGTAGTGGTAGAGACTGTCAGATATTGCTGTTGTGTATACAATATAGTTTATATTTCTTTCACCTTCATTATAGTAAGGAAGACTAATGAAGAAATATTTTTCTGATCACTGATGTTTCCTTGTGTTCCTTCAGCTGTGTTGCATATTCAATTAACATTCATATGGGCTGTGCATATGAGGTAGTATGTCTTGTTTTCTGATTCTTATTTTAATCTTTTGCTCAGCTCCTATTGCTTCATTGTTCACGAAAATAATATATTTGTGGAAGTTCGTCTTCATTTAAAATCTCTAATATATCAAGCATCTAGCTAATTGCAAAATTAATATTTAAAATGTTGATTAATACTGATAGCTCTCTGACAGTTTTATTACAGGTTTCATTTGTTTCCAATGAAGTTTCTAGGTTTCTATTTTTCTTAGAGCAAAAATGTTCTAATTTACTTAATTTTTTTTTTTTTGTCATGGACTCCAAAGTAGCAGGAGTTCTAAAATGTAGGGTTGGGTTCACAATAATACTGACATTCTCATGGTTTGTTTATGAAAAGCTAACCATAATATGATCCAAACAGGATACAATTTCATTAAATTATATAATCCAATTAGATAAAACAGCATTTATGTATATATAATTACATTCAGTATCTACATATGCATGTGTATATGTTGTGCACATGTGCACATAACCACCTGCATGCTGATTTGCACATACAATGCAGGGAGAGGTCAGACTCACTCCTTGGAAAAAAAACAGTTTTTAATTCATTCTTCCTGGGGACTTAACAATATATGTGGAAAAATCTTGTTTAGAAAACACTAAGAAACCAAATTTCATGCGAATGAAGTTGAAAAACATTGACACTCAGAAGGCTGCCTCAGAATAAACCAGTATGTAATGTGACCTAATCACCTTTTAAAGGTGAAATAGCAAATATAAATCACCTTTAAAAGGTGATTGTGACCCAATCACCTTTTAAAGGTGATTTATATTTGATATTTCTAGTGTGTCAGGTTTTTTTTTCAGGTCCAACTAGTTGAATTGGGTCTTTCATAAGAAATGACAAAGTCAATACATTATATCACCTTATACATGTTTAATATCAAAAACAGTATGCTTTTTCTCATTCTATTGTAGCACATAGGAACTCTTCTCCTACAGTCAAAAGAAAATTTGCTTTACGTCTGAGAAACTACTTATCTTCAGACCAGAATGTAGTCAGCTCTTCAAGTTTCTTTCTAAGTTGATTTAACAGGTGTTAAGAGTCCCAGTCTGCTCTGGGAATCTCTGAGAATAAAAATGACATATAACTGTCAGCTAATCTTTTTGTGAAATTTATTGATACAGTATTTGTCTTTTATTTAAATTTTTTTCTTTGTTTGTAATTACCCTAGGGAGCAAAGCACAGCATGTACCAAAAGCAACATAACAAAGTCAATCACATGTATTAAGAAGACTCACCCACAAATTGCAGATATGAAAACAAAGTTAGAAAGTGGGCCATTTTACTGTTAAATATTGTGCTACTTCTATTAACAAGAATAGCTCAAGATTTGCTGGAACAAACAATACACACTTTCTTTGCAAGTGTCAAGCTCTTCCACAGCCAAACCCACAATTCTTTCCTGAACTGGTGTGTTTCACAGAAACCAGAAATCCTCTGCAATGAAAAGATTTCTTCATTCCATATTGCTTGTCTGTTTAACGGCATGTGTAAGTGTATCATCAAGGTTTCAGGCTGAATACTGAGAATTCTAAGGTACAGGAGGATGATACCACAGTGCCTATCTTTTCATGAATACACCACTATAATCTTTAACTTCAGGCAAGTCTGTAGGAAGGTGATAGCAGTACATATATTGGTATTTTGTAAACAGATTTTCGTGATTCATTCCAGTCTGGTATGTTCTGCCAAGCATTTTCTGAAAAATAGTTGGTCAGTACAGAAGCTGTTTAGGTGTCACACAATATAAAAATCAACCTATCAGTCTCTTACCTGTTAGATGTTCATGAATAAATCACCCATTCATGAAAACTTCAAAGAAAACAGCTGTCTAATCTGTGACTTTATCTACTATCAGTTTTATAGAAAAATCCTTACAATGTCACACACTAAAGCAGAAACTTCAAAGAAATGCTGATTGCCAAGGATTCAAAAAGAGGTGGTTTTTTATTCCTATGCCTTGAAAAAGAGTTTTAGAAATAAAAGCCAAGGGATTTTTTTGTTTTTTTCCTTTGGATACAGTCAGGATTTTAGTGTCTAAACACAAAGTTTCTGCATTCAGCTGTAGGCATAGATTATATATAAAGAAACCAGACCCAAGTGTTGGAGAAGTCTGCTAGAGTTTTCTAAGAGGGGACCAGATAAAGAGTAGTTGCTCTATAGAGCAAGTCTTTTTGGAGTTTTAGTCTCTGCCCTTTGGAAATCTTGCATAAAGGGTGTTCTTGTTAATTTGGAGCTGGTTGTGAACTTTCTGGGAATTATCTTTAGAAAGTTGATATTTATGCCTGAAAGTTGGAGTTTTGAATGACATTCAAAAGGTATCATCTCAAAGCAGTGAAATTTCAAATTTTCATGCAAAAGCATGAAACATATGAGCCCTTTAACATTGATCACATCTGCACAAAGCTAGATATTGTCAAAGAGCAAATAGGAAGTTGGAGGACTTAAGTTTTTAATCTTTTACTAAACATGTAAACATTAAGACTAGTGCTTTAAGCAACGCAATATTTATATCTCACAGATTAAATCTTCGACCCCATAGAAGTCTGGAGCTGACAAATCTCTTTTTTTTTTGAAAAACATACATTGTTTTCATGTAGATAATGGAATAATTATTTGAAGTGCAAACAGATTTACTCTGAAGATCCTTATGCATTTGCAATATGAAAATAATGAGTACAGAGGCCTGTGTATTTGAAGAGTGTAATTGCAGTCAGAGGATCCTGCATGGCTCTCATTAATATTCCTGTCTATATCTACATCTTTGCTGCACCCTTTGTATATCATATATATTTAACCTGATTTCAGCAGATTGCCCATTCCTCTCTGAGTGTCTTCAAGGCATCTTTAATCTTTGACCCTAGAGATAGACAGTTGGTCAAGACAGGATCTTTGCTGAAACAGAGTAAAATATGTCAGGATGCAGAACAGGCTAGTAGCTCCCTGAGGCCAGGAGCATCAGGAGCTCCCCAGGGATGTCAGAACAGGTTCTGGCAGCCAGATTCAATCCACTGTCCCATCCAGCTCCAGGACAGCTTTGGGGCAGCTGGGGGCAGCCCCAGCCCTGGGCATCAAGCACATTCTGGGGATGGAGACAGGCCAAGGCCAGGCAGGTTGTCACCCCTGGAGCTAGGTCTGGCTCACTGGTAGATAATACACTATCAGATAATTGGAGACCTAGCAAATATATTTAGACAGGGAACAGGAAGAGCCAAGGTTTGACAGCCCATCTTAAGTACTCTTATTCAGAGTGGTATAGATGTAGTCATGGTGCTCACTGGTGTTGCTAAAATCTAGTTGTGTCCACAATCACATTAATCATTCAATGGATTTCTGTCAAATTACGTTGGTTTCAAGGAAGTAAATTATTATGTGGGGGGAAAAAAAAAAAAAAAAAAAGAATTGGGCATATTTTAAAGCTGCACATAAAATAATTGGAAATAAATAAATAAATAAATAAAATCCTCCAAAACTGCTGAACTGAAACTTCTAGGCTGAAAACAAAATGCCTCATGGTGGTGTCTTCTCTCTTAAAAACTGCATTCCCCAAGGCTCTCGTGTCAACAGTGCATAGGAAACTGCTAGAGGCTTCTTATCTTCACATTTGTAACCTGGAATAAAGTCTCAGGGGGATAGCCAGTAACTTTTACAAATTTGAAATCTAAGCATTCCAAATGTTAGTGCATGGACAGTTTCCATGGATGATGGTCAGAATCATTTTTGAAGTGACACAAATGGACATTATCAAAGTTTTGGGCTGACAGAAGTTGCCATAAAATTGAAGTACTTTGTAAATTGCTGGTTAAATATAATGAGCAGCAGCATACATAAAGTATTCCATTCCAGATTATTTTTGTTTCTCATTGAGAGTTTAAGCATCAGTGTTGTCTAATTCTAATTTAAATGGGAATGAAGGATATTATTTTTAATACAAAATTATGAGGTCTTTCTGTTAGTGTTTTCATGCCAAGTGTTGTAAATCTTGGAGTTCAAGGATTCTGAGGCAAAGTCTCTGAGTTTAGTTCTGTTCTCTGAAAGAAAAGAAAATCGAAGGAGTGATTGGGATCTTTAGTTAAGGAATACAGAGATTAGTTTATGAGTGGCTAAGCTTAGGCTATATTTCATAGGTAAGGAATATTTGGAAAACATTTAATATTAGAGGACAGCTTCCTCTTCTTTCCCTCAAAGAATAAGTGAAACATACTTAGCAATCAAAGTCAGTAGCTGAAATCATCATACATACATAAGCTTATATCCAAAGGCAAAATTATACTAATAAAACGGCCTGGCAGAAATTAATCTGCCTATTTTCCTCACATTATAATTACAATCTTTAATCATGTTATTATTCTTAGTTTGCTTTCTATGACCTAGAGCTTTTATATTGGATTCATGACTGGTAATCAGTCTTTATTTTTCATTTCCATTCTAAAGAAAATCTGTATTAAAAATAAAAAACCACATAATTTGTAAAATAGCACTTTCAGATTTTCTTTCCTGATATGTTGTGGACTTTCTTGCTTGTTTCTTTTTGTTTGTCTGTTTATTTTCCAGCACACTTCTGACAGACTGAAATCAGAAATTTCCTTTTAGATCTGACTGTTAAGTAATCTCCAGATTTAATATCAAAATATGCCAAAACTCCAACCCTTTCCTCTTCCAAAGGATCAAAATAATTGTTAAATCTGAGGATGTAGTTTGAATTACAGTTCCTTTGATCCCTTTTTCTTCACCCAAACCTATCAGGTTTTAGTCTGTTTAGTATAATTACATATCATTTGTGTAAATGTATTGTTCAAAATGTTCATAAACAGCATCCCAGCTGCAAAACACATTTTCAATTAACATATCACAAAGGGCTTTAACCTTCATCAGCATTTATATTTGACAGCATGAATGAAAGAGGATGACATTAAAACTTCAAAGCAGCAAAGATGCTACATTTCCAATCATGCTGTCACAGCAAGATCTACAAACAGAATGCTCGTACCCTAAGAAATTCTTTTTCATTTCCTGAAGTTCAAGAATGGCCTCATCTGAAATATCTAATTCTACTGGTATTTAAAATCCACAACAGGCCATTAAAAGGCCATGACCAATATATGTGATATTTTGCTAGATAGATCTCTTAACATGAGAAACTTAAATTGTTTTCCAGTCTTAGTCTCAGAATGCCTTTCCAAAATTGAAAGTTTAGGATGTGAATAGCTTAAGTCATCTGATATGATGCTGTATTAAAAAGACTGTGTAACCAACTGAATGTTAAATGACATTTGATTACTTCAGGTCATGTAAAAACTGTCTTTTATGTTGACACTAGTTGATGCTGTAGTTTGGTGGAAACTGTACTTTACCCGATTTTACCACAGTTTTGAACTGGATTAATTTCACCTAGGTATTTTAAGGTATGATGTCTAAGGCAAATATCTGTTGCATGAGACTGCCATGGTTTTAGTCTATGCAGAGAAGTACTTTCAGATACCAATTCAAGTTCTTTTTAGATAATAATTTAGAATAATTGAATATACTCCCAACAGGTGCTTTGATTTGCTCACTGCTAGTAAAGAAGCCAAGAGTATATAAAATGGGCCAGGAAGAGGGGGATTAATAGTGCCACCTGGGCACTATTAAAGGACCCCCAGGTCCTTTGCCACTAAGCAACTTTCCAGCCACTCTTCCCCAAGTCTGCAGCATTGTCTGGGGTTGCTGTGACCCAAGTGAAGGATCTGTCAATTGGCCATGTTGAACCTCATACCATTAAATTTGGCCAATCAAACCAGCCTGTCCAGATCCCTCTCTAGTTTCTCCCTACCTTCAAGCAGATCAACACACCTGTCCACAAAATTACTGAGGATGGCATTGGTCCACTCATCCAGATCATTGATAAAGCTATTAGAACAGGTCCAAATACTGATCGTAGAAAAAAAGGCATTTTAAACAAAATTCTAAGCAGATATCTACTAATTATGAAATACATAAAGCACATGACATTTAGAGATGGACTAGGTGGATATACTCCAAGTCTTTCCTCATCCTATGATTTTTTGGTTCTATGTAAGTTTATATAGGCAGTTTATAGTTAAATATATACCATAACATAGTCTAATTCCTTTCCAGGCTTTGCAGATCAATTAAAAGTATCTCTAGCAAAGAATCTACAACAAACTTTGTTCTGAAAAATGATTTCATCATTATGAATTGAACTTAGACAATTTAAGAAGTGTAAAACAGAGAAAACAGAGGTACAAAGGAATCATATGGACACTTTCATAGAGAAAGGTGTTCCTCAGCCTAAGAATAGAAGAACTAGGCTTCATTCTGAGAACTTTTCTGCTGTGGTACCAGCTTTAGAGAGTTTTAGTTTACAGCTAAAGGAATTCTTCATAGGAGTACCTTATCATATTTGGTCTTATATGATTTAAATAAAAAATTTAAGAACTGTTACGTAATTTTGTTGCAAACTTGTCATAACATAGATCTATTTTGAAATGGAATTAATTCTGAACTTTTCAGAAAAAAAAATGCATGAAGATGTCTAAAAATTAAGAAATAATGTAAAAAAAAGAAAATTGACATTTTTCTACTTAATTTCAAATGCAGAAGCAATGTATGGACCTTGAAAAATCCTTAAGGAAATGACTAATGGACATATGAGTGCATGAAGGTCAGCAAGAGATATGGTTCTTCTCAGAGAAAGGTAAATAATGTGAAATGTCTAAGGGACAGCAGTGGTCAGTTGGCAGCCAGATTGTTTCTTATGAAGAAATCTGATGAAGATGGTGCATTTTCTTACACCATCCTGTAATCTGATTTTATGCAGTCTGTTTATAAACTGTTTCCAGGAGTTTATTTTAAATCATTGTTTCTTTCCATTTGTTCTTCTGTAACTTTCAGGAAGTGCACACATCACTGGCCATCATCTGACTAGATTTCCTGACGTTTTAATGAATTCTAAATTATATATATATATATCACTGGTTTTTTTAATAGTCATGAACACAGAAAACATTACAGTACAGATCCTGCTGCAGAAGCATCTGAGCATAAAACAAAATTCTATACAGATAAGAGTTGATCACACAGAATTATTTTCTTCACAGAAGGAGAACATTCAGTGCATTTCAACACCCTGTCCAACCAAATGGGTCATCCATCAGACTCTATGCATACACTGTAAAATCTGTCTCCTACTTGTTAACTTGTTAAAGGAGCTCTCGGACACCACAGTACAATGCAAGGACTGAAACAATCATCCAAAGAGACAGTAAGATAATTACCCATGAAGTGCAGGCATAGAAACAGCAAAGTGAGTAGTTTGATTGATGAAAGTTCTTCAGTCATGACAGCAGCCATATATACTTCACCCAGCATGAAATCTTTTCTCAGACAATGACCAAAATGATTGCCTAGACTTAAGTATAAAAAGAAGACAAGGACACTTCTGCTGAGCACTATATTAGCCTTGAATCATGTCTGTCTTAGGAGTTTCCTCCACCTGAAGTGGTTTGGTAACCTAGTATTTGATAACCTAAAGTAGATTTCTATTCCATTATTTTTCCAATGTCCCAATGATATGTGTAAACTTTTAGCAACCACAGCACCCAGAGACAATGATTTTCACAGCATAGTTGTGCATTTTATTAGAAACTTCCAGTACTTCCTATGTGGCTTAAAATGTCACTAAAGCACAAGAAGGGTCAGTGTTTCATGGGACTGGAAAACTAAGTCTTACTGTAGTTTAACTGTTAGTCATATTGGTTTTCTACCATAAATCTTAGAACTAGAGGTATTTCAATAAACTTATATGCTGTGCCCTGAAATTATTAATTGGGAAAAGATTAGAATGCAAAATAGGCTAATGTTTCAAATCAGGTATCCGTCACATGAAAAATAGCCCACTGAAACTGTATATTCTCACTTGTATCTTGACAGTGCACCCTTGTGCAGCAGCTTTATTATTCTGTGAAAGGTATTTAGGGTTTGGAAACACCTAGCTGTAAAAACACCTTCAGGAAAATAGTCAGTCACACAGTAAAATAATAAAAACATGTCATTTTGCAACCATGTGGAATTTAATATATCAATAACTCATTCTTGGTCTGTACTAACTACAACTAAGTTGTGTAAAGAATCATCCTTCATTTGTGGCCTATCTGACAGAAGACAGCATCAACATCTTGTAGTACTCATAACATATAGCATATTATGAGTAACTGATCTTCTCAATCTCCAGAATGCCCTTATTTGACAGTTCTAAAATTTTAGATGAAAGTCAGTTTGGAAGTCTTTGAGGTCAGCTAGTACAGACCTCTGCAGAAAAATCAGGATTTCCCACTATAATCCTCTCTCTGATATTCCCTCACAGACAGCTCTTCAATAATTTCTTTGATGGAAGTGAATTTCTCATATTAAATATGTCCTTAGTTTGCTCATACTACTGACTGAAGTTTTTTATTCAAGTCACTTTTTGAATCCCCAAAGATATTAATGGTGTAGGATGAACATGCCTTTCTCTTTAACATTATTTCCTAAAATATAACCTAAATAATCCCATAAAATTGTCTTCTTTTTCCCAAAATATTCCTATTTTTGTACTGATAGTCACCCATGTCCTACTTCCTGATGCATAACTTCTGACTCAGTATACTTATGTCTAGTTATTCAGAATAATAATAAAAAACCCTAAGTCTTTAACTCTTTCTGTTATTCATAAATTATTTCAAATACATTTTTTTCCACTCCTTATAGCAGAAAATTATATTGTTACTACTGACCTCCCCCATACATAGCTGTTGCTTTTTTAAATATTATTATTATTAATGCTTTTCCAACATAAAATTGAGTGAATAAACTCTCCTATTAATGTTATCTGATTTTATGTTTTTTAAACATTTTACCTTTTTAGATATTACCAGTGATTTGCAGTGGGGGGTTTGGGGGTGGGTTTGGTTTAGGGGATTTTATCTGATGAGTTTGGGTTGGGTTTA
>JAOEGS010016898.1:33026-45040 GCA_025447755.1 Corythornis vintsioides | reverse complement strand
TTGTCACACTTCTCCAAATATCACCTCACACACCTTGACAGAGATGACCAGGGCAGATTTTGCATCTCTTGGAATGCTGAAACATTCTGCTCAGATTTTTCAGGCAAGACAAAGAGGGAAGGAAGAAAGAAGCACCCATAACATGTGCTAGTTCATACACATATTTGATATGGGAAATTCTATTTAACTTTGCATTCTACAAAAGGCAAAGAAGGGAACATTACGCTCATGTGTTTTTCTGGATAGGGCTATTATTTCTTTTCCTGTTTTGACCCTAATTTCCCAGAGCCTAGGAAGAATTTATGATGAAAGTGTTACTCAAATTCAACTGGGAAATGATTTCTGATAAAAAAACATCTGCTCAGAAGATTCCCAACCAGCTGTTCTCTCATCTTTTCTTCTCTCATATTACAGACTTCTAAGTCAGTGTTCTGCTCCCTGTTTCTCAACAGATTCCCTTTCCCCAGCAACCCTAATGTCAGTGAAGGGGAGATTTTGTTCCAGTTTTTTTTTTTGTGGTTTGTTTTTTCACAACAATCTGACAAAATGTGCTTAAAAAAACTTAGAACAGTTTCCTGATGCCTATCTCATGCAGATGGCTCTCACTGCCAAAATACAGGGTATTGAAATATTAGGCAAGTTTTCCTCCACCACTTCCAATACAAACTGTTAAGGTGACAGGAAAATCCTTCAAACTAAGAACATACTTACGGTGCAGGTAAAAACTTCAATCTATTCCAAAGCTACATATCTGTGTCTGAGCAGAGCAAGGAATCCAAATGACACACTTCTACTGCTACCACCCTAGCCCCAGGGCAGTTACAGCCTTCTGCTTTACTCACTTTTTCAACTATTTTAGTGTCTTGGAAGTGTTTAGCCGTGCCAGCCTGACAAAGACAAGTCTAACTTCTGTGGCATGAGCCAATTAATGAGGAAGCATTATCTTTCTCCTATCTGCTTACTTCTTTCCCACAGCATGACCAAAATTAGGTTAATTAGCAGTGTGCTGAGGGAAATAAAATCACTTTATTTAGATTAACAGTTTGGGGCTGGCCTCAATATGATGTATGGGACTATTAATAACAAGTAAAATATGGAATCATGATGCTGATTTAAGTTTTCAAATAAATTCCTTGCCAAAGAGAAAGCAAACTTGAATTAGTTGAAGTCTATTTCCATTAAAAACAAACAAACAAAACCAAAAACCAACCAACCAAATTAAAAGATGGTAACGTAGTTAAAGTACTTTTTGTTGGTGGTTGAAAAAAACATGTTCATACAGAATACAGCTATATTTTCTTAAGATTCACACACACAATAAAAGCTGTTTACAAAGTCAAATGCAGATCTACCACCCACCTGGGAAGCTGAAAACCTTGCATGAGTAGATTAAAAAAGACTAAGGGTGCAGTTTCACTAGAGCTAGCAGAAATAATTTCCATTAGAGTTATCACTTGCTGTGCTCACCTAGCTGAGGCCAGAGCAGGAGTGATAGCATGAGCAGCACGAAGCAGCTATTGTGCTCCTATCTCTATCAACACCACTCACATTCAAAGCATCACTAATCCTGAGCTCTGCCTTTTAGGTTTGGAATAAAATCAGGTGAATGTAATTGTTGAATTACACCTTAAATTGACAATGCAGTGAATACCAGCCTTAGAAATGAAACCATCGTTTTCTTAAGTGATGTAAAATAGCATTAGTCCCTTCCAGTCAGCATGGCTGTGTAATTTACAGTGTTTGAGGATCTGCCTCAAGGCATAAAGAAAACAGACTTAGTGACCTGATGAGAAGGGCTTGAAATTTGGGATGTTGCATAAAGTTCACCTCACTGAAATCAACAGTGCAGGGATAATTAGAAAGAAATAAGGGACAGCATGATGAGGGAAGAGGCTCTCAGAATTTTCCAAAGCAACATGACTAAGGGTTCATTGCAAGCACCTCTACATTAACACATACTATATATATATATATTATAATCAATGGGGTAACACTAGGGAGAAAGAGAAGTCTCTGCACAGCTGCAGAGCTATGATCTCATTGGGATTTGGGGAATGTGGAGTCATAGCTCCCATGACTGGAGTACTTCAATGCATGGGTACAAGCTCTTCAGGAAAGACAGGCTGGGAAGGCGAGGATGTGGAGCTGTAATCTATGCAAAGGAGTTCCTCAAGCACAGAGAGCTGGGAACAAGTGACTACAGAGCTCAGAGGAAGCTGCAGGGAGCAGTCAATAAGTCTCAGGGCCAGCCTGGAGAAGCAGCTGGGACAAGAATCTCCCAAAGCTCTGCAAAGGCAAACAAGCCCCTCATTTGGGATAGAATGAGCCAATTACAGCACACTGTGAACAAGCAGGCTTGCACCATCTGGGCCTCCTAGTGCACAGTAAATTGAACATGAGTCAGTAGTGTGTTCTTGGAGCCCTGAAACCCACAGTCCTAGTGCACTGTTAGCAACAGTCCAAAGAGAAGGTGGAATGTGAATATTCCCCACTCTGACCTCCATGGCCCTTAACTTAAAACTTTCATTGCATAACCTACACATTTGCAATGTACTAAAGCTTTTGCTAAAGAGCTGGTTTGATGTTTCTCCCCCTCCTCCTGTTCCTCTCATTTTCTTATTCTGCAAGAAGGAAAATTAGACTTTGTAAGACTCAAATCAAGGGCAGCAATATTGGCCTTCTAGGGGTAAACCATCAATGCAGTGACAAATGCATTTCTTGGGAGAAGGATACGTGTGGCGACAGGACTAAAATTGTGAGTTTACAGACCATTCCTGTCCAGAAGCAATGTCATTTTAATGCTGTATCTCAAATGAATTCTGACACTACAGCTTTCTAACATGCTTTTCTTTCATTATTAATGTTTCTCTAATTTTTGTAACAAAACACTATTTGTTTTCATTACTTTTCTTTGGAAATATTTTGTTCCTGTTTGGCTGGTACCCACCGCATTCTGCTGTCTTTGTGATTTATGAGTTTGCTGATTCTCAGTTTTACTACCCCAAAAAAAGAAATCCTCTACTAGAAATAATAATTTGTAATTGCTTAATATGCCCCGATGAATGTACTAATTATTTCAGTAAAGCAGATTTGCTGTCACCTTCCATTGCTGAAAGCAGCACACTCACAGCAGCTTTAGTGCTATAGAAATAAATACTGCAGCTATTTAATATATGAAAATGTTATCGGCCATGTGCAATAAGTGCTTTAATTTGTTTACCATCCAATGAATTTGCACAAGTCTTTTCCATGATTTATAACACTGACGTCTTCTGGCTTGTAATTTGTCATACTCTAAAGGGTCTTGGGATACAATTTTATGAGAAGTAATATATTAAAGTTAGTTTCTATTGCAAAATGCTAGGAAATAGATCCTCATTGCATTGTACCATGGCCCTGGAGCCCTATTATCAGATTTTAAGGAATGAAGTGAATAATAGTGGTTCCTGAGCACAAAGGGGAACACTTTAGGGAAACCCAGAGTCAAAAGTAAAAACTGATTCTCTTTTCTTTTAAGAAAATGTTCATAACAGTTTGAGAGCTAAGTTAAAAAAAAAAAATCTATTTTTATTCATTCAAATATTAAAGCATCTTATACCCTTACATTGTGATTGTAAATATGTGATTTCAAAGGACTGGGCATAGCTATTTACTATCTATAGTATAATAGCTGTTGATAATACTTGTGTCCATATCTTAGAAAGCATTCTGTGCAGCAGTTTTGTCAGCCAGACCTCTAACTCCATTAAGTCTGTTTGCTGAATTGTTTCAAAGTTGAATTAATCAATAATCATACATTATGTATTGATAGGCAGGTGCCTAAAATATACTTCTCATCACTTCTTTCCTTGATTTCTTTTAGACCATTAAAATAAAAACCTTTTTCATTTCTAGAATACAATTACTTGTTGGAAGTGGCATCTCAGCAGTCTTTCTGCCTGCAAACTTATGTGCAACTTTTGCAGCTCTAACTCTGCTTGCCACGTGCCCAGAGGTTTTTTCTAGTAAAAGAGTGATGTGTTCTACTGCACTGGGTAACAGAGACTCATTTAAGAGGCTGCATAACCATGTGGATGGTAGCTGTAAGGTATAGATGATATTTGCTTTCTGTATTAATTTGCAACATTTTTAGGAACATTGATATTATAACTCCTCATATTCAGACACAAGTTTAAAATGCAGTGTGCCTTTGTACTGGAAAAAAAATCTATTATGGATTAATTCAGAAACTCTGATGACCTAAGTGTTAAAAACTGAGCTGAAATAACTTTTTAATATACTGTATAGCTAGTATACTCAGAAATACAGCACTTCTAGCTCCAGCCAAGCATTTCAAAAGTATCTAGCCTGAATTACATTGCTTGTACATTTTGTTTGCTAAGAATATCTCAGGATATGATGTAAACACTGAAATAGTCTCTTGAGATTATGTAGTTTTTGTGATCCTGTAGCCTGCAATCCAGCTTCCTCATCAAGATTTTCAGCAGCCAACTCTACCAACAAGTTGGTGTCACCACAGAAGTTTTGTAAATGACCACTGAAAATGTAGGATTGAGTAGCCAAACAAGACAGCATTTGCCAACTGCCTCCCTAAAAACATTGCAGTTAGAGAAAGAATAGCATATCACCTTATTATGGAGCAGCAGCAGTTATTTTTAGCAAATAAGACAATCTACCGACTTAAGAGCGTTTCTATTTGTGAGCCAAATTCTCTGCAGGGATGAGAGAAGCAGAGAAACAATATTTGAGCAGCTGCTGCCAGGAGGTTATAAGCAGCCTGCCTTCCTCACACAGCACACACACACTGGCTACTGTTCAAAGTCATCACCCCTCTGGGAGAATGTTTGCATACTTAAATTATGAAACCTGTGTTTATGAAGACAGCATTCATAAAATCCCATTCTTGCAAACATTTTCTACAGAGTACTACACTCAAGAGCATGAGCAGCTTTTTGACTTCAAAGAATTTAATGCAACAAAGCACTCCAAGCCAAGTGTTTCCCTGTTGTAGATAAGTATTTGAAAAATATATTTATAATCCCTAGGTCCCAATGGCTTTTGAGAATGTGATGATTAAGGCTTCTGTGGTACAAGACCTTTGTCTTATAGCTTTCCAGAAAAGACATACTCTTTTCAGCTTAATCCATTTAAAAACCAACACAAGATAGTTTCACTGAATTGTAAGTTTTCTAAAATAATTTACTTATATTGCTGCAACTCTGAACTGTAGCCATGGCTTTACAGACTTGCCATTGACATTATCTGTCAGACTGTGAGGTGATTTTAGTTTCACAGAGGCAAACACCAGAACAGAAGGGTCCTGGGCTATGTTATGTTGCCTTCAGGGTGGGTTGGCTTTGATACAGGGTTGCCTCAAGCCCTGGCTGAGCTGGTGGACCCAGTACAAGTACCATGTGTGAGATGGATCCTTTAGAGGTTGTCTAAAGTAACTCAAAAGGCAGCTCTGCAACTTAGAGGCTCTCTGTCTTCACCTGACAATGTCAAATTTGAATGATCACGCTCCTGCTTTGAAAATGTTCTGTAAAGCAGAACATTTCTGTGAAAGCAATCCAATAATCATTAGTCTTTCTGGATACTCCTTCCAGATGTATAGACATCAGGTCATTGTTAATCTGTGCATATTCTTGCACTTGCCACATTTCATTACGAAACAACAGTTTTTGGTTGTTAAAAATTAAATATCATGCTTCCACTTGCCCAGTGCTTACTTTGGCCAATAGATTATTAAAAAAAAAAAGTCTTTAAACTGAAAGGTCAGAAGGACAGCACAAATATATAAAAGCAGGAGATGACCATTACATGAGTCATTACTCTAAATCAGCCCTAGTATCCTAGTTACAGTATCTGAAAATTGACACTCAATGCTCATTTTCATATAATGATTTTTAATATGAAATACTGAGCTAAACATAACTCCTTCATTAACCTGGGGAAAGGCAGGAGTTCATCGTATGGTTTCAGGCATAATATTGATACAGTGCTTTTCTGAAATACATTTTCAAAAGTCCAATAAAAAAAAAAAACAAACCTCAGACTCAAAATGTATTAAGTAAAAACTGGGAAGTTAAACTGAACAGGTGGGTGACAAGTAGAAGGGACAGACTCTTTTCAGTGGTGAAGGGGCAATGGGCACAAACTGGGACACAGAGAGATCCACCTCAAGAGGAGGAATTTCTTTACTGTGAGAATGACAGAGCCTGGAACAGGCTGAAATCTACTGAACTGAAATCTACCATTGATGAGGTATAATGCCTACTTCAAAACAAAAACAACCTCAAAAAATTACTTTAATTTGAAGTAGCAAAGATTGTCATTGATGAAGATAACATTTCAAGGTTGTGCAGAGTAGGGCTAGGTTAGAAATGAAATATTTATCATGCACACCTGAAAATTTATTTTCTTCAAGTATTAATGTCCATAAATTTGCAGCAAGAAAAGTTGTATGCTGCTCTGTGGCAACAGCAGAGCTGGCACTCGTTGGAAGCAAGAGAGTGCCTCATGCCCTGGCATTTCTTCTGAATATCATTTCCACAGTAAGAATTCTACTTTAGTACTCACTGTGATAGTTATAATTCAAAGGGAAAAAAACCCAACAAAATAAAACAAAACACAATCAACCAACAAAAAAAAACGAACAACCCAAAACTAATGAAAATACAAACACAATAAAACCCAAATCAAACCAAAACCAACTACAAAACCACCACCACTCCCTCCCATCACATTAGAAACTACTGACTTCAAAAGTTGAAAACACATTTTCTATTCAAAACTGAGCTGCCTTTAAGATGTGTAAAAAAACAACCAAAAAAAAAGTTCTTGCTAGTTTTGAAGGGTAAATCAGCTGGAAACTTTGAGGAGCATTAAAGGAGATGTGATTTGAAGAGATACAAGTATAGAGAGCAGCCTGAACCACAGCTGTGGGGTTTGGGATATTTTTTAACAGCAAGCCCACAGATTTCTTTGCTTGCCTACAATTTTATGGAGCTGTTTTCTATCAGAACTGATTAGTAACATGAAGCTAAATCTCTTTTCTTCCCAGTTAGAAGGCTTTCATATTTAATTTGTGTCTGAAGAAATTTTACTAACAGAGGCCCTGGGAAAAAAAAATTAATTTTATGGTTATAATAGAAAACAGGGGAATTGGAAAAGCCCCTTTGGAGTTCAATCACAAAGAGGAAAGATTCAATTACTTTGAAAATCTTTAGAACCACAAGACAGAAATATTGGAAATTATGAGCCAGACTGAGGGTCAACATCAACTCTAATCCCAAACGGCATTTATCCCTTGTCTTACATTAGTATTCATTTAGAAACATAATGAGCTGCAACCCAGTAAAAAACAGGGAGATAACTGCACTTAAGAAAAGTAAGCTCTCATAATTATTCATTAATTGAATAAAAGCAAATGTTAACCACAGTAATATTTTCCTTTTCTGCCTAGTGTTCAGTGACAAAACGAAACTTGTAGGAAAATTACAGTTGCTGAATATGTCTATTTATGTAAGATCCCCAATGGCAATATATTATTATAGGGCAAATATGCAAATAAGAGTGCTTAAAATACATTTTAATTCCATAAAGATTTATAAATACATAGTAGAATACTGTGATGATGATATATTTGAAATTAGCTACACTTCCACAGAGTGAACCTGACTCATGCTATTTTACACCACCATTGTCCTATTAATTTCAGTAATTTACTCCTAATATATACTGTACAGGTATGAGCCACAAAGCTGTTTATGTGCATATGCCTGCAAAATGTGTATCTGGCTCCTTAATGAAAGGCAAAAAATAATTATTAACAGGCAGCAACTTCTTTCAAATTTTTTGGAATGACTATTTTCTATCAGAACTGACAGAATGAATGAAAATACAATAAAAACATGAAATTAATGAATGATACAATTAAAATTGTGTCAAAATGAAACAAACATTTTGAAAACAGTCACATAGAAGGGTCTGATTCATTTGACCTGATTTGTATTTGAACATTCAACCTATGTTGAAATCTGTATCAATTTATCTTTTTGGGAGACTGCAGAACTCAAGATGACCAGCTGTAATGTTGCCTGGAAAAAGACTCAAATCCAAATCCTTAACCCCAATGGACTGATCATTCACTTTTTAAATACTACTTGTTTGTAACACCAAATTCTCTGTTGATTTTTGAAATACATTTGGCATCTAAGAAAATGTCTGTTTCTATATGCTTTATGGTGTTTGAGTTTTTTTTCAAGTTGAAGTCTCCACTATCCTAAATTACCTAGTATTTCTTTGCACAATCTTATTAGTTGCTTTCAAACTAATAATTCTTCTTCACATCCTTACTTATGAGTATGTGCAAACTGTCAATCTTAGCACTACTCACCTGAGATCATCATTAAGTCTGGCTGGTATAATACTGCAAGAAGTCCACAGATATATTAGGATATTAGTATAGTGTATGCTAACTAAGACAATAGACTCTTAAGTACATGTGCAATGATGACTATGATTTGATGTTAACTGATGTCTTAAAACTGAAAACTTATCAAATAAGAACATTCTCATTTCATTTCTACAATCTACTGTTTATTGCTTGCAATCATCATGCCTTAAACTTCAGTGACCAGTGTCAATAAAATGGAATTCTCATATGCATGAAGCAGTTTTCTATTTCAAATATGTAGAGAAAAAAAGAATAGCTCAGAGAACACCATAGTACTGCCAATTAATGCATGGTATACAAGAAATCATTTAAGAGGTTACTCTAGGCTATTTAATTAATCCATTAACAAATAGTGACTTATCTGTTATAAATTGATTTAGCTCCTACACACTTAACTGATCTTGCCATTGATCTGTCATTCTGCCCCCAAGTGATTTCACATTAAGTTCTTCATTGCACACTACTGCTTCACACTCTTAGTATAGAATTCCAAGACCCCAAACCTAAGGAAAGTGTTCTAAAGATTCACTAGATGTAAGGCTCTGGATGGAAGAATACAAATAAACTAGGAGAGTAACGTATAAGGCAAAATACTGGAGGCCATATCATTCAGTCTTCTTCTGGTGCCACTGTTTTAAAAAGTTTTTTATAAAATAGCAGGCTTTGTCAGCTACTAACATTGTTGGAAACCCAAATACTGTAGTAGTTATGCATTAACTCTTCCTGATACGTGTCATATGGCCCAATTTCCCAAGGTTTCAGTGTGGAGCTCAGAAGCATGAACTATGGGGATGCTACATCCTTCCTAATCATTTATACCCAACATTCATTTTCCTGTGAATAAATAAAAATTAGTAAACATTATTAGTTTTTTATTTTAATATTTTCATTTGAAGTTTCTACACCTCTCCTTAAAATCTCTTTATTAAGAGTGACTAGAATGGGATATTGGGAAGAATACCCTTAAAGTGCTATGTCATCATTCTGTCAGATCAGAAATTCTTAGAAGCAAGAATTGAACCTTCCCAGTGGGTTAAGAACACAGAAATGTTTACCCACACTTCAAAGGACATTTCCCTTATAAGGGAGCTGATAAAAGCCTGGAGAGGGCCTGTTTACAAAGGCCTGGAGTGAAAGGGCAGGGGGCAATGGTTTGAAATGAGAAAGGAGTGGATGTAGATTAGAAATAAGGAAGAAGTTCTTTTCCATGAGAGTGGTGGACACTGGAGCAGGTTGCCCAGGGAGGTGGTTGGGGCCCCATCCCTGGAGACATTCCAGGTGAGGCTTGACAAGGCTCTGAGCAGCCTGCTCTAGTTGAAGGTGTCCCTGCTTTCAGCAGGGGGGTTGGACTAGATGATCTCTAGAGGTCCTTTGCAACCCTGACATTGCTATGATTCTCCAAATATCGTTAAAATGATTTTAAGTAGTTTTTATTAATACACAGATCATTTCTAAAAATCACTGTTCTAACATAGAAGAGTGCTGCGTTTCTATCAGGCAAATGCAATTTTCTGCATTTTTATCATTTATTTTTTATCATTTTTATTTGTAAATATGAAGTCAAACTGAGCAACAGGTAATAGTTTTCAAAAGACTGTGACACAATGAAACCCTTAAGAAAACCCCACCAAAGTGGTTTCAAAAGCCTTAGTATGACATGTAAGAGGACAGCTACAATAATGTTCAAACATTTGCTTGCCAAAAAATGTGATGGCAAAATGAATCTTCCTCAGCCCTACAACACAACTTGCCCACTATCTCCTCAGAGCAGGTTTTCAACATGCTTAATCTGCCTTGAATTGTAATTAAACCATCTACAATGATAAGCAAGGAAATGTTCTAAGCAGAACCCCCCAGAGCTTCTGCATCAACAAATGCTGTTAGAAAGATTTCCCAAAGCTCTTCTCAAACCTTTATCAACTCCCACAAGTAGCTCATCAGTCTTCTGCTGCCCATCCTGAAACCAATGGCCTCAATTTCTCAGTAGCCCATATCAGAGAGCAACAATAAAACTAACCACTTTTATTGACAGTGTTATCAAAGAGCTATAAATCAAGATAATTATTCAGAACGGGCCTTTTACTTGAAGTCCTCACCTAAAAATCTTTTCAACATTTTTGTTTTAATTTTGTGAATAGTTCTAATTAAATTTTGGTTACTTTTTCAGCCCTATGCAATTAAACTACTTCCAAGTAGAACAGTATCAACATATAAGAAATTATGTTTAAAAAAATCTGAAATTATAATAATTTATCAATGCACAGTGAATACACTCCCAAAAGAGGGAGGAGAAAAGGTGACAGTAAAAAAGCACTAAAACCAAAACAAAGCAAAAGCAAGGTACAACAAAAAGACAAAGGATTGCTTAAGGAAGGTTGAAGAGAATATGTTGGCACAAAAGGTATAGCAAGAAACATATCTACTGATGGCTAAGGTCGTTAAGAGCTACAGTTAAAGAGCTTTAAACATTTATCTGCTTATTCTGAGTAGGGGTGGAAGGCTGTCCCAGAAGTAGCTCTTGTCTGCTGGAACAGGAGTGCTTCTGTCCTACAGCACAATCAATGAAAATCAATTGCCTGATAATTGCTGTGCATCAAATTAAATTATGGAGCACCACATGGCTCGGAGGGTTGGAAATGAGATGTGGAGCCTTACACCTCTAGGTCACTGCTACAAACACAATGCCAGTCAATAATGACTGAGTTGTTACTCTTGTGTTAGTAAAAAACTCATTTTAAGCTCTACTAAAAACACCTTTAGAGCTTCATAACCTCAGAACTTCGTCAATCCCTGAACAAAGTTGGGTGAAGCTCCTAATGCTTCTCACATGACCTTTGTGCTGCCTGTGATTACAATCTAGATAATTCTTTTCAGGAATAGTGTTCTTGCCCTCTTAATGAATTACAACCCAAACAGTCAGATTACTTCTGAAACCAGATTCAAAAATTGAAGTCTATAAGTATATAGCAAGACCCCAAAATTATGTCTAGCATTCCTTCTTTTAGCCAAGGAACAGAAATACTTGATACAGAAACTTTGAGAATTTTATTTGATTGTCACCAAAAAAACCCACCAACCAAATAAACAAAAATCACACACAAACAAACAAACAAAAAAAAAACCCAAACCAAAACAAAAAACCAAACAAACACAAAAGAAGCCATAACCACTAAGTTTTGCTTGCCTGTTGAGGCATAAAATCAAAAGGAAGGTAATATGACTTTTATATTAAGCACTGCTAAATGCCACTAATCTGGTTTTCTCTTTACTCCTGAGGAAGCCACATGACCATACTCACTTGACTATTGTTATAGTCTGTTATATTGTTATAATATATATAAAATACTGTTATATTGCTCATAATGTGATTTAAATCCTTGTACTAAATGATTAATTAACCAATTTAGGTACCTAACACGTTGCTCATAAGCTGTATCACAGTGTATTCAGCCGAATACAGAACACCTACAGTCCTGTTACTGGTGCTTTAACACACCTACAGCATCTACTGCTCATGAACTCTTATCATCTCTTGTAATTGTTTGGGTTGGAAGGG
>JAOEGS010016898.1:0-29077 GCA_025447755.1 Corythornis vintsioides | reverse complement strand
CTAGCCCAGGCTGCTCAGAGCCTTGGCCAACCTCACCTGCAATAGCTCCAGGGATGGGGCCTCAACCACCTCCCTGGCAGGGAGGGAACAGGTAAGACTATGGGTAGCTATTTGAAGCCCTTAAAAGTTTTGGTGTAATTTCTGAGAAATTTTGTTAATAGGATGGAGAATCGACTGCAGAGAAGTAGAAGGGGGGAAAGAAAGCTTTATGGAGGTTTAAGAACAGGAAAAAAAAAAAAAAAAAAAAGCCTTGTGATCTTGTCCAGGGAACTGCATAGATCTTCACAAAGTCTCCACGAGTCAGTACCCAGGGCAGAAATCACAATAATTACAGCTATTTCTCAAGCTCTCAAGTAGCCATCTCATTTGGGGCAAATCTCAAGACTTTATATCAAAACTCCAAATCAGAGAAAAAAACAAAAAACAAAAAACAACCAAAACACCAAAAAAAACCAAAAACCAGGACTACAGAAGCCCAGGAAAAAGCCCACGATGCCACTGCTTCTTTAGTCAAAGAATATTTTCAAGTTAGACAATTCTTCACATAATTTCAAAACTGAAAGCTGCAACTTGGCAAGGGGTCTTGGAAATTTCCCTGCACTCAGCTGGGGGTGAGAGGAAGCTGTAGCTCCCCTTAAACTACTGCAGTCCAAGAATCAACTGGCTTCTCTTTGTTTATATTTGGAAGCTGGTCCTGAGAAGCTTCATCATAGAGGAAAAATCCCCTTTCCATGGTAAACAGCCAAATAGATACAAATCCAGTCATGGAAAATCACTTCAGAATGGCAAACCCAGATCTGTAGATCAACTAAAACAAAGGGGAAATACTTCAGAAAACACAGAGATTTACTGGAGAGAGTCCAGTGCAGGGCCACCAAGATGATTAGGGGAATGGAGCATCTCCCTGCTGAGGAGAGTTTGAGAGAGCTGGGCCTCTTTAGCCTGGAGAAGATGAGGCTGAGGGGGGACCTCAGCAATGTCTATCAATATGTTAAGGGTGAGTGTAGAGAGGATGGAGCCAGACTTTTCTCAAGTGTCATCCAATGACAGGACGAGAGGCAATGGGTGCAAGTTGGAGCACAAGAGGTTTAAGGTCAACACAAAGAGGAACTTTTTTTCAGTAAGAACTTTTTCTCTGGCAGGGGCTGCCCAGGGAGGTTGTGGAGTCTCCATCTCTGGAGACACTCAAGACCCGCCTGGATCTGTTCCTGGGTGACTTGGTCTAGGTGACCCTGCTCAGGCAGGGGGGCTGGACTAGATGATATTCTGACCTTTCAACCCCTAATATCTGTGAATCTGTGAAATCTGGTTTTGATCTAGAACGCCCTTAGTGGAGAAGATGAACCCCTGCCATGCCCTGTTCTGAACAGCTGCCATCATTACACCTGCACCGAGGCTCTGTGCGTGTGAAGCCCCAGCTGGGGAATCCAGATGACGTTCTAGGGAGCTGCTGAGCCTCAGCGAAGCCGGCAGGGGAGTGGAGATGCTGAGACAGGGATGAGAGCAGATGCCCTGCAGGGAGCTGCAGCCCTTGAGCACCCCCAGCAGCCAGCGCCTCAGGTGCTTCAGGCACCTCTCTCCCAGCAGCAGTCGCTGCCATGCAGCACGGCTACAAACCCTGAGGTAACAAACACAGGAGCAGTAGCTTCGGAGTTTTTTTTGTCCCCAACATGACAAAAAAACCCCAAACCAAACCAAGAAGCCCAGCCTGTAGACTAATTAGGTCAAACCTGAATAATCTGCAGAAATCAGCTTTGTAGAAGAGGGTGGGGTAAAAACTGCTAGTTGCTTATCTTTTCTACTTTCATACAGCTCATTTTCTTCTCAATTGTTACACCTTTAAGACGACATGTCTTTAATGAAGTGGTTAATTACATGCAAAGACTCAGCATTCCCTTCTTCACAGTAATTTACACAGATGGCTGGACACCAAACTTCATCCAGCTATTTCACACTGTTCTAAAACAGCTGCTGAGTTCCATTCTTTGCAAAAATAAAACATATATAACAAATATGTCACCCACATCAAATCAGCTGGTTCTGAAAATCAAACTAAAACCAAAACCAAACCCACTCAACAGAACAAGAACATGAATTTTCATTTCAAAAGCAGTCTCCACGCAGACTCTGACTGTCCTGCCACCCAGCTCTCCTGCAGGCATCCACACACTGCTGGAATGTCTCAAAAATCAATAGCAATTTATTCTCTCTTCGGACCCCAGGCAACAAAAGTAAATAATACTGTCACCTCCAGTCTGCCTTCAGAACACGGCCACAAAACAGCCTTGCTGCTACACTCCAGTTCTGCAGAGCTCTGTACCTATGCTGGCTTTGTAGAGGATACTGGCGTTCATGGGGACAAACATGTGAGACAGCAATGCAGAGGGGTCAGGTTCCTATATTCCACACAGGCAGCTGCTGAGCTGGAATTAAAGATTCTTCAAAACAAAGAAATGCTCTGGGGCCTCAGCTGAGGTCAGGGTTCTCACTCCACGCAGGTTCAAGACAGGAATTTCCATGGTCATGAGGCTGGATGCACACTGGCCTAGAGCCCACTGTCTGGAAGGAACTAATGAGAATTAACAAGAATATTCACAAAGTTTTTAATGAATCAAATGCTTCCCTTCTAACCAAATCGCCACTAATTGCTTCCACTACTAACAGCTACCCCAAACAAACTCGGAATTAGGAAGGTGATTCATTCTAATCACCACTCTGCCAATACTGCCAATAAGGTTACTGCAAGAATGCCAATGTGGCCATTTTTCTCTAGGATGTTAGTGGAAATTATTAGTTTACTTTACATCTCTCAGAGAACTAGTTTTGATTGCTAATCAGTTTAGGACAGATTAATATTTGAAATCTAAACTAAAAAAAAAATAAAAATGCAGAAGACACTACTTTTCATTATCATGAAAATACTGCCAGGACAGGGCAGTATGTTTGCTTTCTTTGAAACTTGGTTACAAATTTAGCTCCAAACATGATCTTATCAGAGCAAAGGCACATAAGAGAATTAATGTAATGTGGAAGCCTGAAAATACAGGATAAATTGACAAGAGAATACAGCATTTTATCACAATTCTGAGAATGCAAAGAGATTTAATAAAATGCAATACATTTAAAAATCTCTAAACATTCATAATCCTGGGGTACATTAACTAGAATAACTTGTAACATTGGGAATACATTAGTTGAAAAACAAATACTCCAAAAACAACAGGCTGAGCTGACTGAGGTCCTCTGAGCTGCAGGTGAACACAGAGAAACCAAAAGCCTTTGCTTGGACTTGTGACACTGTTAGTTTACATCCTTCTGAACAGCACTTTAGACTTCACAATACATTCCTAATTGTTTAAAACTATTTTTCTCCTAAAGTTTGACACGAGCTCCATAAAAGTCCCAGTGAACAATTGTTCACAGACAGAATTCTGAGGAAAAAATGTTTTTTTCCTTCTCGGGTGTTGTCAGTTTAAAAAAAAAAAAAGAAAAAGAAACTATACTGCTAAAGCCAAGTGTTCATGCATTTCTTTGTGTGCAGCTAAAGGGCTGCTGTCAAGACCGATACAGTTTTGTGGCTTATGATTGAGCCTAGATGTGATAGCCCATATATATACATATATGTATAGCACAGTTGATTATTTAGATTGCCTCTTTTTTCCTATTGAAAGGCCTTGATTCAATTCTGTGTTTCTTTATTGAGTTTTACATTTAAAAATTTTTTTTCCATTACAAAAATTTCAAATCCTGTTTGTTTCTCATAAGCAGGCAATATTTTACTGAGGCAGTACAAATGCTACAAAAGACTGATTTTGTTTGCTGAAGTACCAACTTTTGACCTCAGTGTCTTGCCTTCTAATCTCTAGGACCATACTGAGACTGTAACAGTTTTCTTTCAGCAAGGAGATAAAGGTATGACCCAATTCACTGTGCAGATAGTGAACACCACTGTTCAAAGCATGTGTGTAACCTGCTTCCCCACAAAATCACAACATTTATAATAAAGCACTTTTTTTTTTTTTAGTAGAAACCTATTATTTGAAACAAACAGTGATTTTTCTGTAAAAGAAATACCAAACTTAAAAATTGCTTTTAAATACTACTGTTACAAACGTACTGGGTTCAAACAGCATCTATAACAATGGCTAATATTAACGTGCTCTGGTTTTTGGTATACTCTTATACCCAATGCTATTGCAACTGGGTGAGAATGTCCAACAGTTTTTGTTTCTTGAAGCTCTGACTGCATTTTGTGTTTGAATAGTTTCAGCATTTCCCTCACTGGAATCAATACAGCCACTTCAGAACAGCAAGCAGGTGTGTCAATCTGTTAGCTGGATTTGAAAGAGTACAAGTTCGTGTTCCAATTCCTTTCCATCCTATTGGCATAAAGAAACATCCAACAAAGACATATTTAAGGTTCTTCTCAAATCTATTGACTCTCTATGAAACATGTGACACTAAGGAAACATTCCATTCCATAGGAATTCCATTCCATAGGAAGCCACATCAGGAAAATGGCCATGACAAAATAAAGATCTACTTTTAAGATAACGGTGACTTAAAGAAAACAAAATCCACAAAGCAGTGGATTCTCTAGCTGGACAATTCCTTCTCTCCTGCCATCATCTCAGAGAAACACTTTTAAGATTAGTCCCATAAATCTTAGATGGGAGAGCTGAGATATTCCTGCCCATCTCTTCTGACCTTTGCCCAGGAGTTATTTACCTCCTTAGAAGGGCAGTAGAGATGAACGTTGCCATCTCTGCAATTACTTTAGATCATTCTAACATATCTTCAAACCAGCTTTTCTGTTTTAACTCAAAGAATCTGAACAGCTGAACCTTCAGTAACACTTCAGTAACTTTTTCCCAGTGAGGGTGCCAGAGCCTGGAACGGTGCTCAGGGAGGTTGTGGAGTTAATACAGACTCTTCAGTTAAACATTTTGGTAAGCAGTGGTAAACTACCTGAATTGAGGTTGGATATTAAAGACAGTAAAAGATATTAAAGCATAATTGCTTTTAAACTAAGTAGTTAAGTGACAATTGACTAACCATAATTAAGAAAGATGGCTATACTGCCTACTGCCAATAAAGTCACAATCTCATTTTGAACAGGCATTTCAAAGGTAGCATTCTAGAGACAAGAATTCATTATTAGATCTTTAAGACATCAACAACAAATTTTTGTATGTTTCACCAACTCTGGAATTGTTAAAACACTTATAAAACAGTTTTATCTTCGTTGATCTATTGTTATGACAATACTGTTTTTTAAGTAATTGTGGGGTTTAGTCACTTACTGTATTGCTACAAAGAACACTAACTTGTAGCCTATCAGCATAATAAACAAGAGAGCCAATACCTCAAAACCTGCCATTTTCTGTTTCTTTTCAAACAGAAATTAAGCCATAAAAGTTAACTTCACAGAAAGTGCAGTACAGCACAAAACCAGCAGACATTTAGGGAACACTGTTCACCATTATCCTTTCCAGATTCCACAAAAGGCTAAATATTGATGCATTCCCAAGTCACCTTTCCCCCCTTTAGTGTTAACAAGTAGGAGTATGTTTTTGATCCTTCTAATTTGTCAAGATCAGGTGAACTGAATGGTTTTACAGAGTACACTATTCTAACTCCTTCAGGGGCTATAAAACCACATTAAACTTGGCTTGCTATTAATAATTCATGGCAACTTCCTTAGTTCACTACAGGGGCATCACTCTTAGGGCATGATTCCTATTGAAACAACTTCACAGGAAAGGCAGATAATAAACAGTGGTACCATTAAAATGAGCAGAAGCCTACCATCAACTTGGGCACACTGAAAGCCCTGAAGAATTAAATTCTTATCATTTTCAGCTAAATCCAGCATTCTACACCCCTTTCTAATAGCTGGTGTCAATTTAATAGTTCTGAAAAAAATGATACAATTCCTTCATCTATTGAAATTTGGCTTGTCTGCAGATCTGAAGTTGAAATTATCCACCCATTTAGCTATATTACAAAGGTATTCCTGCTTTCATTACTCTGAAATAAACCCCTTTAACAATAATACTTTACTTCAATTAAGGATTAAACAAACTATATCCCATTAAACATCTCTATACTGTAAAAAATATTATGAATTGGAACACACTGTAGAAAAAATTACCTACTACTAAAGCAGTTGCAATCAACACCAATTATGATACATAAATAAGACAAAGAACAGAAGAGTTCATTCTTCATGGTGATGGAATAGATGGATCATACAGGTACCAGTAACATCTGACTACAAAGCACATGACATTAACTAGAGGGATTCAGAAAAAATGCCATTCAGTATAAGCACATTAAGGTAGGGATTCAATTCCCAAGGTAGAAATTTTTGTCATTTACTCAATAGAGCAAAATTAACACATCAGTGAAACACTATGAAAAAAAAAAACCCCAGATTTATACATCCAGAATTATCTTACTCTGTTTACAAGGAGAGCAAACCCACTTCAAAACCTTTGTCTGCTCACTGAGTAAAATCATGACCTGTGCACCAACAACTTTTAATCTTATGAAAATGAGAAATCCATCTTTAATTCCTTTAAGTAAGAACAAAATCACTGTTAAGTGTTTTAACTGCCTCTTCCACAAACACCATGTTTTTTATCTACTACACTAATGCTGGATTTAACCTGTATGAGCAATGATGTTACTTAATGTAGGCACCTTGTCATCTTCCACACAGGTGCTAAGAAGGAAATTAAGAAAGATGCCCTTGAACCCAGCTGTCTAGGACAAATCTAATCCAACCCCTGAGAAGAACTGCCTATGGATGCAGCTTTATGGCAATCCATGTCTATGGGAACTCAGATTTATGGGGGTGGGGGGGAAGATAGTTTAATACCAATACTTGTCATTGAGATTTGATTTTTATTGTTGTAATTGTTCTTTTGGCATAAAGCTTGTCTCCTGGGCTTTGAAGGCAACACTTAGAATAGTCAATACTCTCCTATCTTGCCCACATGTGTAGACAGGAATGAAAAAAATAAATAAAGGATGTTCTGCTTGAAGGACTGAGGAGGAGACAAATCAATATCACGTCATTTCTCAAGTGTTGAACTCGCACACACTTGGACAATTTAATCCTCTAAGAAAAAAAAAAACCCCAAACCAAAACAAACAAAAACCAAGAGACATTTTAGTTTAAAGAAAAAAGGAAAAGCAGATAGTTTTAAACTTCTAACTAGTAACTTAAATACTGAATTTTAGAAGCATATGTTACTGACTTACTGAGAAATTTTAAACTAGGACCGATTGAAAAAGACAAAAATCCCAAGTAAATGTCATCTATATCTTCACACAACATGAGTGTGCACCTTCTTGGCCACCTATTTGAGTTCCTGAAGTACTTTATAAATTTTAATGAGATTTTTAGAACAAAAACTGCACTTCACAGACAGCAAAATGCAGAAGTGCCAATGATAACAGGATCAAAAGAAAACCTAAGACCTGTCAGCTCTGTATGAATTATAACTGATTAATATCTGCATAAGAGGTTGCTGTCATAAGAAGTTAGACTCCTCTGCTCCACAGGATTTACAGAAGCCATCGCTTGTTTACACATCTGGCAGCAAAATGCACAACAGTGCTAATTTGATATAAATTGTCAGACCCTGGTAAGCCTCCACATGAAGCTCCAACTCATCCAGCCCATCACCACTCCACTCCAACTAGCAGAGTCACCATGGGCACACAGCCTGTGCAGTGGGAAAGTTTATTTTTTAACAATCCCATTATCAAAGGGGTAAATGGTTGAGAGTGAAGGGAAAGCTGGAAAGCACCAGGAAGAAAAGCAGGTCACCAGCTGCACCCAAGAGGAGGAGGAGAAGGGTAGAACTCCCCTTGCCCAGTTCTCCAGACTCTGCCACACAGTGAATACCTCTGGTTTGCACAAGGGGCAAAGCAAATCCAAATTCTTCCTGTGCACACGGGGCTTTGCCTTCAAAGGGCTCTGATCACACCCATGTCTAGGAACCACATAAGATTTAAAAACTTAATTCACATTAAATCAAATATCTGATTTTTTGAGTGTTAACTGCATCCTAAATGTTTTTACAGCTGGTTGTCTGGTTCTCTTAGTTCAGGAAACTGAGCAGCTTTAAAGTAACACACTTGAAATGGGGATCGATCCTGAATACTCCATATATTGCTATGCACACACCTTAGCTCCTTCCCACAATTACAGCAATGGTTCCTCTATTACACACGGAGAGGGGCTGATTTTTACACTTCTACATACATTAAAGAGAAATGCTGATTTCTTCATCGAGTGAGATGAAAAAATAAATGTGTCAGTGACATGATTTTACAAAGCTTAGTGTCACAAAACTGCCTGACTCACTCCCATTAAAGTGACATGTCCTGGGGTCAGGATACTACTGAACTATGTGATGTTTACTATGAGTATCTAAAGTACATCCTGCTTCCTTTTTAAATGTACAGTTATTTTTTCCATTCTTATTCATAGCAAAAAGCAGTAAATTTAATCCAGATTAATTCAGAGGTGTAGATTCACAGCACCTAAGCAGAGCTGCTTGCACAGCACAGTATTGTGTGCTAAGTGTATGTAGCAATCACTAATTTCCAGGTGCAAATGGGAGGCTTAAGTTATGTATTGAAGCAGTTCCCTGAATTCAGACAGCACAAGGGAAACTTTCAGGGCAGTGCTGGGATGAGCTGCAGGACTCCCATTGATTTTCATGCAGGTGCCTCAAGTCTTGCATTTACTCACAGAACAAACAGGGCAACAGGAATGGCTCAAGTGTCTCCCCTGAGCTTCAGATGTTAACTGAGATTGATACAGACAAAGCACTAGAAAAATTTATTTTAAAATATTTAAAAATTTGAATTACTTCAGAGCAGTGCTTGATACCTTCATAAGGCTACAATGCAGATTAATTTTACCTGTACTAAAAAAAAATAGAGAACAGCAGGAAAGCAGCTATTGCAAGAAAGGAAAGCATAAAATGCAAAAGTAATGCAACAAAGAAGCAAATGAAGAAAATCTTTTCCTTTATTAGGAATATGGGAAACAGATTGTGCTCATCTTGCTCAGGGCCAAGAGCCTCACTGTGTGGAACTGAGCCAGGCTCTGTCACAGCTCACTAAGGAGTTTTGCTGTGTTAGAAAGTAAACCAGATGGGGTATTTACTTCCAACAAGATAGTTCTAATGGAAATTTTTGAAAGTACTGTAAAAGAAACTTTTCAGCTTCATCTGCTGTTTTACTGTGTACAATGAAGACAAGCAGAATGAAAAGTAGACTGACAAAAAAAAAATAACAACCATTAACCAATTTTAGAATTGATCTGCCTCAGACCTCCATCTGCTTATATAAAGCACACACCAGGCTAAAGCTGGATCCAGTACAGCAGCAGAATTGGCAGCAATGAAATACCTACCATCACATTAAGGGAGTCAAAACATTCAACTCAAAAATCAACCTGTAGCTTCACACAGCTTGAAGAAATATGCTGCATGTCAACAGGCTGCTACAGCCAGGGCCTGGCAAGACCATAACAGCCACAGCCTTTCTGTTCAAAGCCATTAAGAAAAGGTCTCATGTTCTTTCAGTCCCCATTTTTTGCAGATGAGATCCGAAAGATAAAGAAGAGAGATGAGGTATAATTCCTCTTCTTGATGTCACGTTGTAAACCTACGAATTTTTGAAGTCTTGTGCCCTGTGTTAGAACAAAAAGAAATTTGTTTTCCCTTTATTTTTTTTTTATCAGAGTGTAGACCCTGAAAAGTGGTCACAGCAAGAAACAGCTTTTTCAACACAGGCTACAGTAATTTGATCACAATAAATATATCCTTACAGAAAAGAAAAACATAATGAAGGCACTGATCTACACCAGATAGAGACAATCTAAACAGTCTTTCACTTTGTCTTGCAATGTTTCCTCAGTCAGAGAGCAGACAGGAACGAAATAGATATGATTGGATAAAGGAAAATCGAATTTTTTCAACATTTAGTTTCAGTAATCTGATTATGAAGCTTTTAGTAATAGTGTAATTACTTTGAAGTTCTGAGCATGTTTCAATTGCAAGTAATCCACAGAGGACACTGCATCAGAAAAGGGAAGAAATGCAAACATGAATGTACCACAAAATAGTTATTTTTCATTAAAAAAATTAAAATTGGAAGGAAAGCCATCTGCCAGAGCTGTAATATGATCTCCAATATGAACCATTTTCATTTACATCATCCACAATTCCTTTATTTGACATGAATTAAGAAAATTGAAAAGACTTTTTCCATGACCTCAAAGCACATTACTAGAAAGTTAAAGGATTGGCATATCTAAAAAAAAAGGCAAAAGCACATACAATGGCTAAGACAGAAAGCATCTGAACACTGTTCTCAAATTTTGAAGGGAAAATTCATTCAGTGTTAAATGTTTCCACTGGTGGAAAAGGTGTCTTAGAAAACCTGCTCACAGTAGTCTTGAAAAGTCCAAATATTTTGGTTTCTTGTGAATCTTACTCTTTTGAAGTTCCTTAGTTTTGAAGATCCTTAGAAGCTAATTAGAACCTTAGGTCTATATACTAAAAGTCATTATATCTCATACAAGACAACTTTATTCTCTAAATTTACTATAAAAAAAAAAAGAAAAAAGAAAAAAAGAATCAATTAACTAAGAGGGGAGATTAACCACTGAGTAAAACATTTACAAAGACTAAGCAAATATCTAGAAAACAGCAGCAGAAACAACTGAAAATTTTTGAAAAAAAAAAAGAGAAGTAAGGAGTGGAACTGTGTCATAAAGGGGAAAAGCTTTACACTTAATAAACACTCACATTGGTCACCAGAACAGGGATAAACAAAAAGCATATCTTGCTCCTGGAAAAACGTTTTTTAAAATGCTTTTAAAAATATCAAACAATCAATTTACAAATGTAAATTAATTTGCTTCAGTCCTCATCTGTGTCATAATAACAGTTCAATCTGTAAAGCAGCCTAATGTTTTTGTGGAGCACACAGAAAAAATGCAGACATCTGTAATCACATGAAGACGTTTTCACTGCTAAGACGAAGAGAACGAGGATGCCTGACCCTTGTGATTACAAATTTATTGTTCAGACCACTTTCAAAAACAACACAGCATGATCAACACCTTCTGATGACAACTGCTCTCTAAAACGCTGTGCTTTCATTTCCTACACATGCATTTATTATAACCTTGCTGTCCTTTAAACTTCCATGGAATGACAAGCTCTTTCCTCAATTAGTACCTTCATTTATCTTCACCAGCTTCTGAAGCTCTGAAACAATAAATCAAATCAACTTCTAGATGCCTTTTTTCCTCTCTCCATATATTCACATCATGACTGCCTGGAGTCTCCATAGAGGGGTTTAGGCTCAGAGCTTGAAGGCAAAGAAACTGTGACCTCGGATCATAAGAGAATATCAAAAGAATTTCCAAAAGCATTGAATAAAACAAAATACATTAAATATTTGTGTTGTTTTCTTCCCAAAAGATCTATGCTTATAAGAACACAGATAAAAAAACCCGGGCATACAGATAAGAATCTCATTTGTCAGATTTCCCAAACCAGAGTTAAAATGGGAGGACATTAATGGCAAGGTCACTCCTTCAGTGTTCATTTGATAACCAGCTGCTGTTCAGCATCTCAGCTCAAAGCAGCTGAGCATAGACCAACCATCAGTCTTCTTTAACCACCATAAAACTGGACTGAAGCTGAGAGGGGAGAGTTAAAAACTGTGTGCAGGACGCAGATAATTTATGTTGGAGATTTTTAATGGGGAACAGCCCATCATTCTTTTCAGATGTGTGTATGTCACTGTTACCCCCCACCTAGATAGATGGAGAAGAAAATCATGGCATCTAACATCACCATTTCAGAGACCAGAGGGCATGAAAGCTTTAAAATAGTCAAGAGTTTAAAAAACTTTCCTCCAGTGAGATCATCAGCATGAATAGAGGTATTAACTTCTGCAGACGGCCTCAAACGGATCCAAAGTTCAAGAGAGTGCTTTTGCTGTTAAAATTTACTCTGCTTAAAGATAACAAAGCAGAACAACAGTTACAGTGGTTAATTTCTCTGAAGCATATAATTTACAATGACACTTCTTTTGGAAGGCATTGTGATCTATTTATAAGGAGTTGGTGGCTTCCCCCTGACAGGCATGCGGCCACGGGAAAAAGACAGCACTGCAACATCCTACAGCAAGCTGCCAGGCACTTAATGCATCACCATGGACAAATACTGCAGTCCTGCAATGAATCCTCATGAATCCAACAAACCAGACTGCCTTCTTCACTAGACATGCATGTTTACCAGCACAAATACCAGATACCACTGTACAAATTGCTCCAGGGCAAGAAATAAAATCCAGACTCACAATTAACAGATCATTAATTTCTACTCCTCAGATTGCTGAACTCTAGTATTTGACTAGTGCCTGAAGAACTTTAATTCTTCTTCTTGTCCCTTGTCCTTTTAACAGGACTGTCATCACATCTCCCACGGTTCTTTCCACGTGCCTCAAAGAGCAGTGCTACAGCTCCTGGGTCAAGCTTTAGCAAGACTGACCTAGACATGAACTTCTCAGTAACTGAGAACTTGCTGCACCCTAAGAGATACTGCTCAAAACCCATTTGAGTACCCGCAGGCAGGCTGCCTCAGGAGTGCACAATTCATTCTCAGTCTGGTTCAGCTTCAGGAATAAAACAGACAAGAAGGTACTGATAGATTTTTCCACATTAGAGAAATCTGATGGATTTTATTCTTATTTTTGTAAGTTCATCCATCTTTCCACTCCTTTTGCATGTCAAAATACAAAGGGGCTGGGAAAGGCTTACGGTGTAACATTCAGAAACTGAAAAATTGATAAAACAGATTTCTAAAGAACAGAACTTACAATGAAATGTCAGTTCCTTAATGATTATTAAGCCCTCTTAAAGTGCAAACATTTGCAAGATGTAGCACCCTGTGGTTCAGAAGGGAGAAATCCATCTATTCTGAAGTAATTGAAAATTAAAATTAAAGATTGCCTGTAATTATCTCTAAATCAAACTCTGTAGTTGCATTCTGTGAATTCTGGGTATAGCTACACATATCTAACACTTCCATTTTTTCTTCTGTTAATGGAAAACTTCATGCATCTCTGGCTATATTTTCTGTTAGAAGTTGATGTTCAGTCCAACAACACTTGCAGTGCATCACAAAAACAAACAATCATTAAATAAGAAAAGTGATTTCAAATAATGAATTTAATTGTATCTCTCTTACATCAAACTGTTTGGTAAAGTTTCCACTCATGGTTTTACTCTCCCTTGGGCTTCTGTTAAACACAGTGACTTGAGAAAGCTGCAGCACTGCCAGCACTGCCTGTGTGTGTGTCCTGAGCACTGGCACAGCTGACAGACAGCTCCAGCTCACAGTGTTTGTGCCTCCATTCACTTTTTCCAGGAAGGGCCAATATATGTGTTTGCAATTCAGAAAGTGACTCCACCTCTTGAGGCAATGCTATCAAACAATCCAATAATGCCTTCAACTTTCACTGTAACTACAGAAGACACACACATTACTTTGGCAGGGACTCTGGAGCAGTAGCAGTTGCTGTTACACGTTCCAAAATATTTTTTCTATTTCCATAATTTCTTAGCATAGGTCTTTTCCTAATTATTTCTGGGAAAATGGAATTTGAAATTCTTACTCTTATTCTCATCTCACAGATAGGTTGAAACAAATGCTTTAGTAAATGATACTATATTTATACATGATGTATGCAAGAGTTTATCCTTCCTGCTACAAAAATTTTCAGTTTATCTCTTTTTGCTATTCAGAAAAAAAAAAAAAAGATAGGAATTTAAATATAATATTCTCCTTTATAATGCCTTTTGTCCAAAGAACTGAAATCCTTTGTCAGCTTGGGATATGTTCCCAACATCAGCTGGAGCATCAGAGCATCCTTAGCCACGGCTTAATTTGTCTAACAGATCTTGACATTGCAATACTATTTTGTGACTATTTTAAAACAAAACCACAAAACAACCACAACCACCACCACCAGACACCACAAACCAACAACAGCAACAAAAAACCACCCAAAACACCCTAATCTTTTTCCTCCCCCCTTGTTACTTTTCTTTTGAGGAGTAATCCAAGCAAAAAGTATTTTGCTAACTTTCTAAATCCTTGCTAATGTTATAAAAAAGCATTTTGTAGGAAAATAAAAATAGAAATCCAGTAAAACACACAATATTTCATGATGCAGTTCTGTACATATAGCACAAAAAAGTTACCCTGTCAAAAGAAAAAAAGTCTCAGAACAAGTCCAGTATACACAATGTGACTAATAGTATGAGATTTACATTTTGTTTAATGAAATTACCCATAGAAAAAGATCATTCCCCACTTCTACAGTAAGTGTCACAGTGATCTACAACTCTACCTGTTACTCCAATGAAAAGTCTGTATTGTGGTGGAACTATCTACAGCATTACATAAATTGAAACAGAACCCAAAAACACTGCAGAGGAGGATAAAAATATCTAAGAATATAATTTCCAAAATACATTTCCTTTGGTTGCCAAGGTGGCACCATTATTTTTTAGCCTGAATTCATTTAGGGAAATTCTGAAAGAGTTTATTCTCATTTTGCTTCCTCAAGGTTATTTTCCTAACAATGGGAAATAGAAATATTTATGCTGAAATTAAAGATTTCCAGCCCACTCAAAAGGAGAGCAACACAGGGGAGTGATCAGTCACCCAGATAGCTTGAAGTTTCACCCAGGCTCCCATTCTCCCTTAACTTGATTACTGCTGTGTGAATCATATTTCACTGTCAGAACCCCTCACAACCCATCCCTACTACCAGCTTCATCTCTCCTTCACTGAAGGGATGCTGACCTCTCCATGTTAACTAGGTTTTCTATTTCTTTGAGAAGCATTTACTGAAAAGATCCTCTAATATCTCCCATCAAATCCAGTTTGTTTTTTTTTTTTCCTAGAACACCTATTGAAAACTCAAGAACACGTTGTGGGAAGGTAACAACGTTGCCAATGTTTTTGACTAAGAAACATATTTAGCAAATCCAATTGCAGGTGGCACCACCACTGGCTCTCAGCTGATGCATGCCAGGCATGGGTACAGTCTCAAATGAAAAATAATCCAAACAAAAACCTCCCAGGCACCTAAGTAACTGGCTTTGGACAATGCAGGTCACTTAACTGGCTCACTCTGGAGTCAAATGAGCATCCAAGTGAGCTCAAGGAACATAGTTTGGTAGTAAAGGGAAGAGAGGACACCAAAACATCCTCCTGTAGTTGGCACCCACCTGCACCACACACCTCCACTGCTTGCCAGGTGCAAGGGCAGAGCAATGAACCAGGGTTTAGGGGTCCCCTGGGTTACACCCCCATCACTTTCACATCACCTGACCGTGAACCAGCTCAGAGATTCCACCCAGATTAAAAATAAACTGTTTCTTCTGGATTATTTCTTTACTTCACAGCCTGCCTGCCTGAACAGATGGCTGCCCTGCTGCACCTGCAGGATGAGTTTGCTGGTGGAAGGGCAGGAATGAGCAGTGAACAGCAAGAGAAGCAGCAGTACCTACAGACAGCACTGACATAGTGTGATTTTTAATACTGACCAGTCTTCTGAGTGTATGGAATGAACCCTCATCCATCTCCTGTGCTGTACCTACTGTACTGAGTACAGCTACAGGGCTAGGGACTTAGTTCTCTATCAAACTCTTGGGCACTATAAATATAAAATGCTTACATGACTGGAACAATTATTTATGAAACAGATATATACATACATGGAATCTGCAATTTGTTGTTGGGTTGGTTTTTTTTCCTTTGGAAGAAAAAAAAAAAAAAGCATTTGAAGGAACTGTTTCCTTCCCTTTGAAGGAAAAAAACCCCAGCATTTGAAGGAGCTGTTTATTAATGGTATACATTGCCAAGCAATGGTTTGGTTTTTTTTACCTCGTTTGAAAATATATTTCCACAGTCTCATTTTAAAATTTTTGGGAAAAGATGCTAGGGATCAAATGATACACTGAATTTTCACTGGATTTATTAACCTTTAAGAAGCCTACTTGATTGTGCCACCTAAAAATTGCGGTGTGTTTGTTTTGTTTTTTAATGTAAAATAAGGTTACAAAGGTTTCCATGCTAGGTATCCATGCTAAGAGTAATATGGTTTAGTTATGTGATATTTTTTGTTAGCCTTTTATGTTAGTTTCCTCATCCAAATTTTAACAAAGGTATTTACTGATTTTACTAGTACTTTTTTGAAAGTAGCAAACAGTGAAACAGTCAATTTGATTCATTTGCATTCATAAAAGGGGTAATTATTGTGACAAAGTACCAATGTAAAGCTAAATGCTGCAGAACAGCTGCAGAAAGGGTTCCTTCTGTGATAACCTACGACTAGCACTTGAAAACACATTACCTCTTATAATCCTAAATTTCTTTCCCACAGCACAGAATTTAGCATGGAAGAAGTGCAAACAAGAAACTGGACACACTGGGAGTTAACTGAAGTCTTTCAGTGATTACCTAATAGTAAGAAGGCTTCAACTTGATTAAATCTTCATATTGAGATGACCACCTTTATTCTATCTTTAAAGCAATAATACCAAGCTGACCATAAACCCTATAGTTATTACCTGCTTTTCTTCTTTCCAAAGTAAATTACCTCTAACAATGTTCTGTAATTGCTAATTTAAAAACTTTACTGAAAATTAATCAATGAACAGATTATTATTTAAGCAAAAAGTATTTTATAAGTAAAATCTTGATTACAAAATATGGTCACAATTCCATTAGGTCCAGGCTTACAAAAACTACATTCTGTTCCTAAAAACACATTCAAATTTAACTCTTTTACTACCCCTTGATGTCTTTTACTCTACAAGGATATCATTAGGCTAACACTGGTTTCTATCTTCTGTTGTTAGTGGTGGAAAAGAACTGGCCTTAACAGTATCATCAATAACCACTCTAAAACAACAAGAATTTGTGTGTAAACTAGCTGCAGACTCCTTGTGGAATACATTACATAAAAACTATGGACCCTGTTCTATATTCTTCATGCATCCTCATGAAAGCTCTACAACATTTTGACAGAGCAATACCTACAGAACTATGACAGCAGTGATAACAGACAGGCACAGTGCAATGCATCCACATGGACAATATAACTGAGTTTATCAGACCTTACAGAGTTCAGACAGCTAAAAAATCAGACTAAAATTGTACCACAGTGTCATACAGATATGACTGCGTTTAAAACAAAAAAATAAAAAATGCTGATCTATCACTGAGATGTTCAGTACACACATTTTTTTTCTACCAAGGTAGAAAAATGAACTATAGCATTTTACCAATGTACCCAAATGTAATGTTTGCCAAAAACACTATGAAAGTGTTAACTAGCAAATACTACTTTTCCAATAGAACGTAATTTCCAACTTTTTTGCCAAATCTAAATGTCAGATGTAAAGCATCATTAATACCACAAGCACCAGTATTAACCTTCAACTGATGATCTAAACATAGAGCTCTCACCTCACTGGAAAGCTAGTGCTGCTTCAAACTTGTTTCTATGCACAACTCCAACAGGTTTCTGCTGCTATCTGAAAAGGCAAGCAAATCCTGCCTGGGGCTACTCTCTTAAGTCAAAAATATGATACAGTTTAGCTGCTTGAGAAATGACATGCCTGTCAGTATAGTCCAAAATGGTAAGGTAAAACAACTGAAATGTAAAGCAGAAAGTGTGCAAGTGTTTGTACCTCACCAGTGCTGGCACAGGCGCCTTGGAGTCACTATCAGGACAGATTTCACCATAAGCACTCTACCCTTCTTTTCTGCCAAAACCTCAGGTTTGGGTAAGATTTTATCCAAGATTTGTGCTTGGGTGTTGACTGCATGACAGTGTAAGCCTCAGCCACTCAGAACAAGACTCAGTCAGCAGTAGTGTGGGGAAAAGCCAGTGGAAGGAGTCAGCAGCAGAGCCGAGCTCCACTCAGCCCCCAGCCCTCCAGTGTGCTGCTCTCAAGGCCCCACCCAGCCCAGCATCACAGGAGACAGAGAAAGGAGGTGATGGCAGCTCCACATAGTGCTCATCAGACCTCCAGGCTCATCCCTTTTCTCTCCATTAGGCACAAATTAGTTAAACTCATGCTTTCTAAATGTCACTCCCTGAAAAGCTTTGAACCATCTGTGACAGGCACTTCCACTGCCCTTCCACTGAAGCACAGCACAGCTACTAAGAAAATGTGAGGGCAGAAAAAAGAGCACTAGGAAGCAAAAGTGATGAAAAGAAGGCACAAATCTGGAAATAAGATATGAAGTCCATAAGCTTAAGGTAAATGGCAGTATATAAGTTGTCCATAGAACCATGAATCTGGGCCCCAATGATCAGTAGTTAGGCAAGGTTCCTATCTTGCATCAGTCAGAATATATTTATAGTATTCTGTAGTCATAATGAAAACCACGAAGATAATTGCATAAATGAAGGCATGTTTAATTATTTCACTCAAAATAAAATTAAACTGATTTCTTTGGAGAAGTTTCCCAAAGTCCTTAATTGAACAGCAAGTTGTACGAATAAACTGTAAGTTCAGAAAAAGCAATATACATGTAAGTGAAAGGACCACTGGGAATCATTCTTGCAACTTCAGTTAGAAGTGAAGCACATTACAGAACAATCTTCTAAATGCATTTATAAGAGCAAGAGCTGCCTTTAGAAGTATTTATCAAGGCAAACAGTAAAGAGATCTCCAAGAATTACAATTCCAGAAGCACCCAAACTCAGCACAGTGCCATGCATGTGTCAGCTGCCATGGCCTTAGATAAGCTTAGTCATGGAATTTCTACACAAATGGACTGTTACATAATTAGCTTTCCATTCTAAATGCAGATGTCACACAGATGAAAACAAATACAGTTACATATTTTGAAGGTCTCCTTCAAGGAATAACCTCTTACTGAAAACAAGTTGGGTTTTTTTTCAGGTAATATGCTAGCACTCAGAATATAATTTATAAGCAAATATTTCTCCACAAATCTCTGTTCAAGCAACAAAAAATGAACAAGATGGGAATGTAATAGAAAACAAAATGGGAAATCATACGAAGACTATTAAAATCCAGAGATAGAAGTCAATTGTCTAACCTCTTCTGGAATGACAGGTGCTGTGGAAAAAAAAGTCTTTCTCTGCAAAAGATCTTTACAAATTTTAGGGGGTGGGAATGGTCTAAGGTCAAAGAAGAACCATGAGCATGGTCAAACAGAGGAAGATGGAGTAAAAAGTTTCACCTATTTCACTGGACAAAAAAACCATAGAAGAATAAGAAAAAATAGCACTATTAACAAATTAATTAGGTCTGTTCTCTTTGTTCTCTTTCATAGCACGAGAACAAACAGACAAAATGAAAGTAAAAGGTAGAAAATTAAAAATTAAAGGAATTCACTGTCATGTGTTGCTCAGCTGTATCATACAATTCCTTGCCACAAGAACTCCTAAGGACATAAAGCATTTACAGAGATATGAAACTGTAAAACATTTTGGGAAAAAAAATATGTGCTTCACAGGGTAATTCCTTAAATATTCAAGTAAAAAACATTGGTCTGACTGCTTATTTCATCCTTCCCCTCCTGCCCCCCATTTTGCAGAGGTATTCCTAGCTTGTAAGTGTTTAGAGGAGGCTTTCCATTAAGCAGGAACCTGGACTAGGTCTCTACATCCCATACTTTGAAGACAGTTTTGTATTTTTTTGGGGGGGGAGGATGTTCACGTTTTGTGGTTTTTTTCCCTCCCCACTAAAATAACAGATTGCTGCTTAAATCATTGAAGGTTGCAACTCAAGCTGTGTTTGTAAGTTTGGAAGTACATTTCATAATCAATATTCACAAACATTTCCGTCTGCCACAGTGAAAATAGAATGACAATTCAGACATAAATGCTATCTCCATGAGCAGTTAGTAACCACTGAAATTCCAGTGTGAGGGCTAGAGCCATCAACTCTAACACTGGCAGTCTGTTGTATACACTCAGCTTTTCTAAAGCATTCAGAAATGAAAGGCACACTGTGGTTCTGTCAACACATTTTATATGTATATAGCAATGCATCAAACCAGCAGAGAATCACAGAATGGTTTTGTCTGCAAGGGACCTTCAAGATCATCAAGTCCAACGTTATCCCTAGCTCTATCAAACCCACTAAACCATGGCCTTAGGCACAACATCTACCTGGCTCAAGCACTTCCAGGGGTGGTGACTCCAGCACCTCTCTGGGCAGGTCATTCCAATGCATGGCAGCCCTTTCCAGAAAGAAATTCTTCCTAATATCCAGCCTGAACCTCCCCTGGTGCAACTGCAGGCCATTTGCTCAGGTTCTATCAGTTGTCCATAAGGAGAACAGACAAGTCCCCCCCCTCTACAGCTCCCCTCAGGCAGTTCAGAGAGCAGTAAGGACTCCCCTCAGCCTTCTCTTCTCAAGGCTAAACGGCCCCTGATCCTTCAGCCTTCCCTCACACATGCCCCAGACCTTGACTAGCTTGGAGGCCTCCTCTGTACCCTCTCCAGCACCAAAACATCCTTCTCAGAGAGAGGGGCCCAAAACTGGACACAGTATGAGAGGTGCAGCCTCACCAAAGCCAAGTACAGAGAGACAAACACCTCCCTGCTCCTGCTGACTCCCCTGTTGCTGATCCAGGCCAGGATGTCATTGGCCTGCTTGGCCCCCTGGGCACACTGCTGGCTCGTGGTCAGCTGCCTGGCTGCCAATCACCACCCCAGGCCCCTGCCTGGCAGTTTTCCAGCCACTCCCCCCCAGACCTGTAGCACTGCTGGGGGTTGGTGTGGCCGAGCTGCAGGACCTGGCATTTGGCCTCATTGAAACTCATGGAAATGGCTTTGGCTCAGTGACCCAGCCTCTCCAGATCCCTCTGTAAAGCTTCTCTACCCTCAGGCAGACCGACATGTCCACCCAGCTGGGTGTTAACCTGCAAACCTAAGGGTGCACTCCATCCCCTCATCCAAATCACTGATGAGGATGATAAACAGGAGTGGCCCCAGTACTGAGCCCTCGGGGACACCACTCCTGACTGGCTGCCAACTGGATTTAACTCCACTGATCACAACTCTTTGGACTCACCCATCTAAGCAGTTTTTCACCCAGCAAAGAGTGTGCCCACGCAAGTCAAGAGCAGTCAGCTTCCCTAACAGAACACTGGGGGAAACTGTGTCAGCTGCTTACTGAAGTCAGGATACAAGACAACTCTGCAAGTTGAAAGGGTGGAATACCCGTCTGTCTCTGGGCACTCCTTAAGCCAAGCCTCTAAGTTAAAATATCCTCTGCTCCATAAGAGGAAAAAACACAGTGCAAATTACAAGAAAACCCAGTAGGGCCCCACAACTCATTAAGTCCATTTGCATTATACAGACTGAAAATGCACAGTAGGAACTGCTTTTACTTCTGAGTTTTTTCAAAGCTGAAGAACATTGCCCAAGTACATGTGTCCATATGCTAAGGAAAAAAAAAGAAATGTCTAGTTGACTCATAGGACTCGTGGACACACTTGAAATGTTTAAAGGAGAAATAGTAAATATTTTAACAAACTGCATGTTTGTTGACGTGCATTGCTTCTCCACTTGATATTATGTAGACAGAACTATGACACCTACACTGAATGTGAAACAGCAAGCCTGAGAGAGACATGGAATTGTTAAACCACAAGTGCATCTACTACATTTTATTGCTTTTAAGAATTCATGAAGTTGCAAAAATGAAAGCAAGGTGAAATCTGTAATGAGAGACAAGCACTATAAATCAGACCCTGTAATTTGTGCAACTTCCCAGGTATGGATTCATCTTCTGCACAGAAGAAAACCCACCAGTGAAACCAGCAATCCATTTGCCACAGCAGCTTCAGATGGGTCCAGAAGACAACTCAAGGTCACAGTGGCCAAACTCCCAACACCGTCAGGGCTGAACTGATTTTCTGAGGTCACTATCAGCAAGCAGCACACCAGACCAAGTGCATGCATCTAGCTAAGCAAGGCCAGAAGTTCACAGGTCACACAACCCTGCCCAATAGAGTTTACAACCAACACACCGATGTGAAATTGATTTTAAATGACCTCAAGGCCTGGGCTGGCCGTTGCTGGCTCACAGCGCAACCAGAGGGGTACAGGTGAGTGCTGACCCCTCAGCACTTCGACCCCCGAGTCCTGCGCAAGTGTTTTAACCGCAGCCGCAGAAGCGAAGGCGAGGAGAAGGGGAGGAGAAGGCGAGGAGAAGAAGGTGCGGGCACAGCCACGCTCCGGCCCGGCCCCCCCAGCACCGCCCCCAGCGGGCACCGCGCAGCGCCGGCTCGGCCACCGCGCGCAGCGAGGCAGCAGGAGGGCCGGTAACCGCGGGTGGTCGAGGGGAACCGAGGACAGACCGAGCAGACCCCCGGAGGCCGAGGCGCTAGCGGCTGCGGCGGCAGCAGAGGGGCGGGCAGGAAAGGGCGGATCCGCATCCGGGCTCCCTCCCTCCCTCCCGGACGCGCTCACTCACCCAGCATGGCGGCGGCGGCGGCTGCGCCGGGGGCGGACGAGGCGAGGAGGAGGCGCGCACGCGCATACGGGGACACCCCCCCACGAGCGCTCCTTTTCAGCCGGCCGCGGGCGGGGCGGGGCGGGGCGGGGCGGGAACAGCCTGTTCCCTGTGGGAGGCCGGGCCGCGGTGCTCGCTGGGTAATGTAGTTCTCGCCTGCGCCCAGCCACACTCGGTGCTCGAATTCCTCCCGCCGATCTCTGCCGAGGGGCGCGGTGCCCCCCTACAATCGCCGGCTCTCGGTGCCCCTACCCCGCGGCCTGCGCCAGGGGAGGCGGGGGCGTTCCCGCTTGGGAGTGTGTGTGTGTGTGTGTGTGTGTGTGTGTGTGTGTGTGTGTGTGTTTTTCCCGCGCACACGTGATCCGCGGCGCCGCGGCGGCGGTTTGTTGATTGTTGATGCGTTGCCTGGAGCCGGGCGCGGAGCCGGGGACGCCTCCCGGAGCTGCCCGTGGCGGTGCCCACCCCACCCCGCCCCCAACGCACCCGCCGGGGGAGGGGGTGAAGCTGGGCGAGGGGCGGCGACGGGGGGCAACCCGGAGGGGAAAAGCCCCAGGGGAGATGCCGGAGGGCTAGGGACGCAGGAGCGGTGGAGAGGAGAGGGTGAGCGGGATGCGGAGTGGGGTGGGGGGTCTGCCAGGGGCAACGAAAGCGCGGGAAGGGGTGTGAGGGTGTGGTCGCCTGGGCAGGGAGCAGAGGTGGACTTACTTCTGGTGTTTTCTAACTTACTGGGTTGATGTTTATCGTTTTGTTTTGTTTTTGTTTTTTTTCTAGTTTCTTTTTTCTCCCTTGCCCGGCGCTGCCGCTGGTGAGGACATGCTGGAGGGGCACGGGGGCTCAAGTCCCCCAGGGCCCGTAGGTGACAGGTGCCCTCAGGAGCAGGAGCCGCAGGGGCCCGCGAAAAAACGCAAGCTGCAGACCTCCGAGGGCTTCACTGTCAAAGCCATGATGAAAAACACGGTGGTAAGTTTGCTGCTGGTGTAGAGGTGATGTTCATTAATTTGCTCTCACGTGTCCAGTAGGCTTGGGAAGTGTGGCTATCGAGTGTGTCAGGAGGATGTGTGAGTTGCTAAAACTTCACCTGGAGTTTGCTGGTTACTGAAATTACCTTCAGGCTTCACAGAAGTGTTAGCATAACATAGCTGTCTGTGCCTGTGGAAAAGGGGATGCTTCCCCTCTAAGCATTTATTGCTTTGATCACACCGTCTCTCTGTATTTATTTGTATTGACAGTGCCTGTTGTGTTAAACTGCCAGCCTGTAGAATTGTGTGCTGGGCTTACGAGCTCAGACTTAGCAAAATGCTGTCAAATGATATTGTGATGTTAAAATTCTACTGCATGGAATTTTTCTTCCTGTGGGATTGCAAAGATTCCCATCAGCTGTGACCTTGGTGGCAGCTGTTGGTAAAACAGTAGGAAGATGTTTTGACTCTGGGTGTTGTGACACCCCAGCCAATCACCCCAGGGGGTGGCTGGCTTCTTGTCCAATTGCCTGAAGTTAAAAGGGTATAAAAAGAGCTGTACATTAATAAATAAAGCCTTCTTGGCATCTTGGTGAAGAAAATTGTCTCTTCCTTGCTCTTTCTCCTCCTCTGGCAACTGGCAGATAAGCTACAGATACTATAGTATTCTGTGGAAGTGTTTTCATGTACTGGCACAGTGTGGTATGAATTTGGTGTGAATGTCACATAGGATGGCAGAGATCTGGAAAATACATTAGTTTTTAAAATAAGCTTGAAAATTAATAAAAAACTTCCACATGGTAGAGAAGAATACTAAACTGTAAAGAAAGATTTGTTCTCCAACTCACTTCAAAGACAAAGATGAGCTGATCCAGCAAGCTTCACATTCAGTAACAGTTCCTATTTCTAATGAATTTAGAACTATGTGAGTGAAAATATTAGGATAAAGGACTTTTAAGTTCCTTCTAATGTTTTGTCTACTTTTGTCATATTTTAGGAATAAAAAAAAGCCTCTAGTACAGAATGCAAAGTAGGTGGATGAGCTACTACTATAAGCATACATCTGTGCTTAAACTCTTGAATTGTATTTTCTTTATTTGGACACAGCTCAAGGTGTTAGCAAAACATTCTGTTTGCAAGGCTTCTTTAATTCTAGGGATTATTCTGACAACAGTTATGAAATACATTATTTCCCTTCTTTTGCTGAAACAGTCTTCCTGGAGCAGCCTCACTGGACTTGTTAGCTGTAAGTGCATCCTCTTAAAACCCTAAACAAGTCCATATGTGAAACAATTTTAAACGGAGAAGAAATTGTGTTCATTAAAAACTTTCTGCTTATTAGTAAAACTAAACCATGTTTCACCTTAGTGTGAAAAGCACATAGCAAAACCAACCAAAAAAAAAACCCCTTTGTTTTAAAAATAGTTTGGTTTGTTTCTTTTTAATTTTAGAGATTTGTGGAATAGATTATAACACTTCAGTGAGTTTGAGGATTAATTTCTAAAAGTCAGCATGCTTAAAGTCAGTACAGACTAAGGGATATGTCACAGCTACTCTGTGCAGAAGGAGGTGTCCCTTTCCCCTTCAGCCAACATCTGGTTAAATGGAGCTTCTGATTTTCTCACTTGTGAGAGGTTGACATCATAGATGAAGTTCTCATGGAAGGCTTAGGAGTTAACTATGATTTTGGGGTTTGAGGCAAGTGAAATTCCTGCTACCACGAGGATCCTGTCTCTGTCCTCCTCTCTCCTCACTGCAGCTTCCATTGGTGTTTCTTGCCACTACAGAGGACATTGGATCAGGTCTAACAGCTGGTAACACATGCAAGGAGAAGAAGGGGAAACAGGAATATGTTGTCAGCACAAGTTGTGTGGGTGGGAATGTCCCTCTGGGAAACAGCTTAGTCTTAGTTAAAACCTGTTATGAAACTGACTTCCAGCAGAGAAATTCTGCAAATATTTAAAGCAGCATCAACTTGTACCATAAATTGAAAGGTGATTTTCACACCTGGACTTTTATTCTTATGATATAAATATATATTCTTATGATATAAACTTTTGGATGGCCTAAAACTAGATTGGGGTCCTGGTTAAATCTAGATTAAAATAATCTTGGTTGGTTTTTTTTTTCTCATACCTGTATGGGCTTGACATGCACAGTTTTGTAACATTTTAAGCTCCAGCCCTGCCTACTTCTCTGCATGTTTGTACCTCCTCCTTTGTGCCAATAAACAGCCACACAACCAGATTGATGGGACACTTCAGTTGCATTAGGTCCAAACATGAAAAGGTTCAATACAAGGAGGTTCTTATTTCCCTTATAGTAGTAATATTCTTTCCCAGTCCCTTTTCTTTCTTTTTTTCTTTTTTTTTTTTTTTTTTACTGTAATGACTACACTGGTTGTATAATGTAAAAGGAGGATACCCAGGAAAAGTACTAATTCTTAAGACCATATTTTCTAAAAGCCTGTATTTCATATTATGTTTTCCAGCTATAACTTACATGGTTTAGTCATACTGTTCTTGATATTTTTTAAGTACTTTAAAATTAGCCCCCAGTTTTTGCAAATGTGAGGAAAAGATTGATATTGTTCATAGTTGCAGTGATAAGGTCATAAGTTTATTTAATGTCCTCAAATATGAAAAAATCCTGCTATTTCATTTCTAAAAATCTGCTATACACTTGAATCTACAGTTAGTCTTTTTTTTTAAATATAATTAAATCATATGACTTAAAATAGACAATAAGTAATTTATCAGTTAGAGTTCACGTTTTTGACTGACGTTTCTTGTTGTCTTAAATAATTTGATTCATGCTATTTTATGCAGAAAAAGAACTTGGAAAGTTTTAGATTTCATACCTAGAGGAGGTATATGTAAATTGATTTTAAAACATTATGATAGAGAAGTTTCAAGACTCCTCTACTAATCAGTTTTTTATGAACTAATGAATAAAATATAACTGGAGACAATTACAGAGGTAGTTGTCACATTCTGACAATTCTTGCATTAGAATTAAACTATTTGAAACTTTGCAAATTGAAACGAAAATAAAAGAGCAAATGTCAGACTAAATTCTTTTCAGTATATGAGAGCAAAGGTCTTGCATGTTTACAGATTTCATACCAGTTCAGGTCCTCCAGTGGTCTGGGTCTGTATCTTCATCTGGTGTTTCACTGAATGAAGTGGCATTTTTCAGTTTTCATAATATGCCTGTTGTATGTTTAACTGGTAAGTCTTTGAAGGGGTCAGGGAATTTCTGGGTTTTTTATTTGTTTGTTTGGTTTGGGTTTTTTTGTAGCCATTTCATGTAGCCATGGTCACAATGTGCTGCAGGCTGCATTATGGAAGTCTTGTGTTTAATAGTTACAATCTGACTGTGGGTACATTACAAATACTATGCTTATTAGTTACAAATTTTGGTCTTTGTTGTGTCTAAGTGAAGGACTTGCTCCTGAGAGCATTAGAATTCTAGAGTCAGATACCCCTGCTATGGAACTTCAGACAGACTGCTTCTTTGACAAAACAGAATTCTGATGTGATAGTAAAACCTGCCTGAATTATACAATAGTCAACATATAAAAATACAATTTAGTTTCTCATACATATGTGGTGGTATTTGTTAGTGCAGGTCTGCTTGTGTTTTAAAGAGATATTAAAATAAATTAATTACTCTTCTCCCATGTTTTTGGAAAGGTTAATGTCAAAATCTTGATAGCCAGAGTGGATACAGATTGGTATTCAGCTTGATAATAGAAGTATGTGGGTAGCATATTGTGCCTTAATGGAGAAATAATGTCATTAGTCTGTTAAGGATCCAGACTAGTTTTGTTTGGGTTTTGTGCTTGAGTTTGGGTTTTTCTGATGGAAGACTTTTAATCACTTGTCTAGAGAAAACAGTTATATACTGCAGTAAGTACAAAAGTCCTGCACAATGTGTGATGAAGGTAAAACATATAATATACACCATAGAAATGAGTGTGCAATGAAAACTCTGGAATGCCTTGAGGCAAGCATGGCATGCTGCTAAGTTCCTGTGTAACAACCATTTGGAGGAAGGTAAGTCTTTAAACTTTCATTTTTGATGCCTACTTCCTTAGTCATAAGCATATTATTGAGATTTTTTTGGTGGGGTTGGTAGGCAATACATAGTATTCTGCACAACAAATGATGTAAATCCAAATCAAAAGTTACAGTATTTTCTTGCCTATCTTGTGTGCTTAAGACATCCATTGGTTTTGCTATTAACAAATGAATATTTTGATTTAAAAATTTGTCTCGCTGTGCAGCTCATTAAAATATGAAAAAAAACCCCAAAACTATTTCTGCATATGTTTCCTGGACTTACCCATATGTTCTCAAAAATATCTTTAGGTATTAAGTCTTCTAAAGGTTAGAAGATCTTTCATTCTATCAATAATTGTTCAGCTAGGATATAATTTTTGTCATTACCCTGTAAGATTTGTCTTAATGACAGCTGTATTATTAGGTCCATGTTTTATGGAATTAAATATTATTTCCTACATAATTTTTTAAACTTTAAAGGATTGAGCAAGCACTCTTGCAGGGTGCAAGGGAGTCCAGGAGCATACATGGACTCATGCAAGGCTCACGTGTGGCTGGTGCATGCCTCTGTGTGCACCCTGACTCCTGTGTGCATCACTCAGAGCAGCCACCACAGCCCCCTGTCCAGAATAATATTTTAGAGGTGTTCTAAACAAATTCAAAAGGTTTGAATGATTTTCCTTTCATTCTAAGTCTCATTGCACAAAGCTAGGGGAGATGCTTTATGATCCAAGCTTTCTGTTTCAAGGCATCATTGTGCACTTCTTTAGAAAAGGCTGATGGTCTACATTCAAATCTTTAGAAAAAATAAAGAATGCTCTGGCTTTTATGACTGTCCTGTGCTAATAATTTGACATGACCTTAGTGTTTTCTATTGGATATCTTTTCAGCTAAAACTGTGTAGGCACAAGTGCATGCATACTTGACTGACATTGGCAACCAGCATTTGATAAACCTCTTTGCTTTTGGGTTTTTTTTCCACAGGAGTTGGAAACACACATTCTTACTTCCCAAAGCAGCTCTGTTTATCTAGCTCTTTATGCACTCTTATCTACTGCTCCATGCTCACTTTTCTTCTGACTTTCTTATCCTCCACATGTGTAATTTTTTTCTTATCAGTGGATTTCTCTTGCAGTGATGTTCAGCAGGTGTTTTTTTGAGGGGACAGGGCAGTTCCGTATAGCTAGAAACCTTTTAGAGAATGTACTTATAAAGATTCTGCCCAGACCTCATTAGAAACCCTAGATAATATTTTTTACAGGAAAAAAAAAATCTCACAGGAATTAATTCATTATACTTTTAAATTGAAGCTTTGTAAGGTATGACTGAAAAAATATTTTTCACGGGGAGTGTATGTGCATTAGCTGATATTTTAACATGTTTTATACAGTGTTTTACTAATTCATGTCCTGCCCTTCTAATTT
>JAOEGS010016897.1:138464-157812 GCA_025447755.1 Corythornis vintsioides | reverse complement strand
GGCTGCAGCTTTTCATTTTCCCAAGCTATGAAAGGAGAGAGGAGCCTTCAGCAATTTTGTTCCATCAGGTGCAATTCTTGGGATTACAGAAAATCGTGTTTGTCAGAAGGGAGGCAAAAAAAAAAAAAAGAAAAGAGGAGGCTGATGAATTTTAAAATAAATTATAAATTATTTTTTTAATAAATTATGAATACATTTTCTCTGTCAGGATTTGAGACTCTGTGCTCTGATCAAAAAGTTTCCGAGTGTGTTCTCTCCCTGCTTACTCACATGTAGATGTGTGTGCATTTCTGCTCCTGAGTTCATTTTATTATATTATTTTGATGAATTTTTCACTCCACCAACAACAAATACTGTGTTTGTTCTCCACGGGCACCGAGGGATGGAACTTGAAATGCTGCTCAAACACTTCACTTGCAATCAGGGTGAGCACTAAGAGGATGCTCAGTGGTGCTGCAGCCCCTCCGGCTCTTGGATGGGCAGTGGAGAAAGGAGAGGAGAAAGGAGGGATGGAGCTGGTGCAAGGTGAGCTTGGCATGTGGCACCAGCCCCTGTGCTGACTGAGGGGGTTTGTGGTGTAAAAACAGTTTCTTGAAGGTCTCTCCAAAGGTCTGAGGTCTAAATCCTTTGAGGAAATGAGATCCAGCAAGTGATGCCACCTTACTGGGTGGTCTGCATTCTGTTGTCTCAGCTTCTGAGTGTCCAGGCTCTGCATCCATGCTGGGCTCTGGCACAGCCCTGGCCTTCGCTGCTGGGGTGCAGGTAAGGACCTGGTTCCTTCCAGACACCTTCTCCAACTGCCACCCAAGACTGGTGCCCAGCAGCACGTCCTTGGGCCGCTCGCTGGACTGGATAAAAGGGACTTGATTAGCCTTCCCTTCAGAGGATGACAGGGGCAATCACTCTTGTAGATTTTAATTAAAATGTTTAATTAAGCACAGTTCTAGCAGGCAGAAAAGTGAACGCTGATCCTGGCTGAGTCCCCAGGCTTGGAGTTTAGTGGAGGCAGAGGAGAGGAGGAGCTCAGGATGGAGGAGATGCACTGAGCTGCCCATCAGTAGTGTTACAGGGCTCCTGTTAAGAGCGTGCAGGAAGGACAGGAGATGTCCTTGGTCACAGTGACCTGTGAGCTGGTTTTTGGTTTCTGTCTGGTGCCAGTGAGACAGGAATGGTGTCTTCCTTGAGTCTCCTGCCATTGTAGACTGGTTCTTCATCTTTTCTGTGTCTTATTTTATTCAACTTCAGCTGCACTGCAACCCCCAGGCCTTCTGAGCAGCTCTCCTGCTCAGCTAATCCCTTCCCAGCCGGTACCAGTGTGTGGGATGATTCTGTCCCAGGTGCTGAGCTTGGAACTTTTCCTTGTTTAATGTCATAACTGCTCTTCAATATTTTGAAGCACACAGCTGCTGCTGTAAAAAAAAAAAAAAAAAAAAAAAAAGAAAATCTCTGGAGTCTGAGTTTTGTAAAAACTCATTTCCCATGTGGAGGTCCCAGGGATAACAGTGCCTGTAGTGGCAGGAGAGCCAAGGAAATGGCTGCACTAATTGTGCTAAGACAAAAAGATGATCAGCAAGACAAGAACTGTCTGTGCTGAGTTTGGACTCTTTTTGCCCACTGCCTTGGAAGGCCAGGTCTTCCTACAAGTACATCCATGGCTTAAAAAAAAATAATAAAAAAAAAGGCGTCAGAAAGCAGTTCCTGAAATAGACTGTGGGGAAGGAAGGAGGGGAGAAAATAAATCAGTGCAATGTACAGCCTTTCTCCAGGGAGCAATTACCAGCCTGAGGAAAAGCTGTTGGTGCTCCGCTCCTTTAAACGCCTTTCCGTGTGTGTGCATCTTCTGCAGCTCCCCTTCTGCTGGTCCCCCAGCAACAGGGACAGAAGCTGCTGACCTGGGAAGGAAGGGGACACCCAGCTCCTCCAGAACCCTCCCCTGGGACACTACAGTCAAAGCCCTACCCCATTCTGTCACCTCTCCTTAAGCTAAAAGGGAAGGGAAAGTCTGGAGAGCGCAGTGAGGATTCAACCCATTTTCTTTTCCAAGTCTTGGACACTTTGTCCTCGGGTGTCTGAGCATTAAGGTGCTGTTGTTAAAGCTCCATCTGTTTTTTTTCAGGTTCTGGGGAGGAGATTATTCTGGAAAGGTTGGATTTTAGGGTGAGTTCTCAGTTTGAGGGTGATAGTTGTAACTTCAGGTCCGGTGGCCAGGGTTGTTGAGAACCTGAGTAGCTTTTTAATACTACTAATAATCCATGAGAAACTGAGACTGCAAAGGAACAGGAGGACTGAGTGAACTGGAGTTACCATCTGGAGAGTGCCGTGGTCTTGTTATCCAGTTAACACCTCGTGGGGCTGGGGGATATTTAGCTCTGGCTAAGAGGAGCTGCGGGTGAGTGGCCGAGGGCTGCACCCCTCGTGTTTCGGTGTGAAAAGCCAAGGGTCAGGGTGCAACCCACGGGCTCCCTGGGCAGCATCCATGCCAGGGGTGGGTCATCTCCATCTCGGAGGCAGGCTCCTCGGCTCCCCCTCTCCGTGGCGATCGCTGACGTGTTTATTTCTCTGATTAATGAACTTGGCAAATTAACCTCCATGCTGCTCTATAATTGCTATTAAGGCTTCAAAAATCACTTAAGCGTTCGCGGCGCTTGCGAGCCCATTCCGTTCGGCCGGCCAGCGCCGTGTGCTGATTGCAGGGAGATAGAGCCCAGCTCCTGACCTCCACGTTTACAATTAATTATTGCATTCAGCACCCAAATTACCCCTGGTCTCCACGTGCTCAGTTTTATCTCTCTGCACACACGGGCTTGGCTTTTAATTAAAGGCCCTTCAAATTAAATGAAAACAAATTCAATTATTGCCTCTCATTGGAACTGCTCACCGCAGACTTCTGACTATACTTCTTCTGTGGAGAACCCGGGGAGCTGGTCTCCCATAATCCAGTCTCACTAAATGTGCCTCGTTTGCTGTTTTCCTTATCATCACTTGAGCTGTTTTCTTGCTTCCAGGTCAGATATGAGCTTGACCTGCAGAGGAAAACAAGTTTTAAATGGTGTAGCCCTCTCCTGTCTGCACCTTCATATCATTGCCCTTCAAGGAGTAGATGCTTTTGTGTGCTGTGGAGGGGTGGAATCATCATCATTAGTCTTCATTTAGGCTTCAGTGGAAGGGAGAGGACCCTAAAATTAGGGTTTGGCCATCTCTGTGCTGGATACCCAGCTGGCAGGTAGTGGGAAGGTCCCTCATCCATCTGCAGTGTTCAGAGCTGTACGTTTGATTGTGGTGTCCTCCAAACCCCAGGTCTTGTCAGAAGGGGAAAGTGTCTCATGCAGACATTTTCTGTAAGATATGTGACTTGCACTGTTGTAGTTGGGAAAGCTTCATGATTTCTGATGGCCTTCAGTATGGCAGAAACCAAGTGGCTGAGGAGTTTCATGGCAGGTGGATGCCTTAGGAGAGCTTGGCTCAAACAGGAGCTCTTGGCTGGAGATGAGCTTCACTTAATCCAAATTGTGCCATCTAACCCAAGTGATGTTCTTGCCTCCTGGCTCTATCTGCAGCCCACCAGCTGAGGTTTCTTAACTAGCACAGCATCTGTGTGTCCCACACAAGCAATCCCTTAAAGTCCTCCTTCCTCTCCCGTGTGAAGGAGAGAGGGGGAAGGTAGCTCTGGCATCGCTCTGCCATGGCATTCGGTCCCGGTTATTATTTTTTTGAGGAGTTTGTGCCATCATCTGTGCTGGCAGGAGCTGGCAGGAGGGACCAGCTCCAGACTGGCTGCTGCGGAGGGGGAAACGGTCCAGCGTGCGCGGAGGAGGGGAAACTGAAGTCATCAAAACCCAGAAGGATAATTAACGGCCGGGATCGGGTTCTCTGGCGGTGTAAAGCGGAGAAAGCTCCGCAGCACTTTGCCAAGGAACGTCAGCGGATGATCGGCCTCGTTAGCTTCACCTATGGAAACCCCTTCCCATGCTGGCAGGGGCTGCTCGTGCCCAGTGAGGGCACAGCAGCGGGCGTGGGGGAGCCGGAGGGATGCTCTGCCCTCACGGTTCAAAGAGCAGCAGCCTGTGCTTGCCGGAGCAGCCAAACTCCTCATACCCCTCCCGCTGTGCCGGGCTGCTCTGTGTGGTAATAACGGGAGATTATGGAGCTCTTTACGAGGCCGAAGTGATGTCTTTTATTCTGCTGGCAGCGGTGATTGAAGGTTAGGCTGCTGTGACCACCCACTCCCCCGTGCCAGTGCCCGGTTTCCCCCTTCATCTGGTCTCCATCGGGAGCTTTCCCTGCCATTCTTGCTCGTGGCCAGGGCTCTCTGCTCACATGTGATGCGGTATCGCTGTGGCCACAGCGGTGACATCTCTTTTCCCAGGCGTGGATGGAGGGTGGCAGCTCCTCCTTCCCATCTGAACTGGGCTGTGCATTGGGAAGCAGGATGCATCCTGGCATCCAGGCTCAGTGTGTGGTAGGGAGCATCCTGCAGCACCTCCTTAGGGGCTGCAAGTTTTTTTTGCTTTTCTTACTCTGCTTTCTTGCCTCTGACTTGGTGACATGAGCAAGCTGCCTGGCTTTCTAGTCCAAGGCAGACCCTGTTTGGCTTTGCTCGCTCTGGTGCGCCGACAGCGAGCTGCAGAGTGAGGGAAAAGCATCTGTAAATAACCATGATGCAGACACGGGCTCTGTCCCTCTGTGCGACTGCTGCGAGGGGAGGAGAGGGAGGCAGAGCCCGTGGGAAGGGGAGATTCAAAAGGCAGGAGGAGGAAGGCAGGCGAAGGAGCTGGTGGCAGGGACGGGAGGAGAGGCAGTGCGGATGGATGCGCAGGAGGGGGCTGGAGAGGAGCAAGCACCAGAGTGAGCTCATCTCGCTTGCCTGCGGGGTGCCCGGGCTGAGCGAGATGGCTCTGTTGGCATTTAATTTGTCGCTGGACACTGTGTCCCGTGGCTACTTCACCTCCTCGGGGCGACAGCAGAGCTGGGGCCTCCAGGTCAAGAAGCAGGGCGGGTTTCAAAGCCAGGCATCACTTTGTGGTTTGGTGGGGTTTGGTTTTTTTTTTTGCTACCACCCAGTGTTTGGGCAATTATTAGTCTAGAGCAGTTGCAGAGGATTTTCTGCTTCAGTTCACGACTTCCCCCTTGCTACACAAACACTCTGGTGGGGAACTGATTTCTCTGTGATGTTCCAGCAGCCGTTGAGATGTCAGCTTGGCGTCTGGGGTATCGCAATGAATGTCTCTCCCCGATCAAAAACCATCTGGAGTGCTTTAATAACACAGGGTGAGATCCCAAGGTAATGCTCCTCTTGAGGCCGAGGATTAAGATAGGACGTCAGGGTTTGTGTCCGAGGGATTCATGTTTTCCCTTACCCACAGCATCTCTCCATCAGTGGATCTCAAGGCGTGTTAATCCTTGCCTGCGAGGCACAGAGGGGTTAGAACCTCAGGCTGGGAAATGAGGCACAAAGAGAGAAATGACTTGTTTGAAGATGGGTGGTCGGAAAGGACTCCCGATTCCCCTCAGCTCTGTGCCAGCCCTTTGCTTTTCATTAAATATTTGCAGTACAATCAAGAAAACTCTCTGTGCTGAGCATTAAAGGGCTGTGCTGCGTGGTGGGAAGCCCAGAAGTGTTGGTGCAGCCTTGAGATGAGGCAGAGGGCTTTTATCAGGCTTTTTTTTGGTGGTTGTTTTTCTGGAGGTTGGAAGAAACACCAAGGTCCGAGTGACTGCAGTTGGGCGCTTTTCATATGCAATGGAAAAGGAAAAAAAGTGTTTGGGAAAGTGTTTGTTTTGGGCTTGCATTTGTCTTGAGAGGCCCATTACCGAGCGCAAGCCCCTACTTTGCAGCGCGGTGATGGCAAAATATGGTTTATAGGCCTAATGGAGCAAATTTGTCACTGGAGCAAGGAGGTGTGACTCTACTCAAGTTGGCAAATTGTCCCCTGGTTTCTGCAGATGGCTGGTTTTTCTTCCTTTTTCCCCCTTTTCCTCCACCATCCATCATCATTCAGCGCTTGCCGCAGTGATTTCCCCAAAGTCATCTATCCCGAGGCTGTGCCATTAACGCGCAGGCTTCGCTGTGATGGGTTGGTTTGTTCTTGGAAAGCTATAAATATTGCTGAAGTAATGGCCTAGAGGATGAACCCGGGCTTTTTTTTTTTGGGTGTCTGGGTTCCAGGAGGCTGAAACCTAATTAAAAGAAAAACCAAAAGTAACCGAGCTGGTTCAGTGCTGTGAAAGGAATGAGTGTTGGGCAGGGGCTTCTCTCGGTCTCAAAAACCTTGCCCCTCCAACTCATTGTGCTCTGCTGCAGCATCCTTGGCAGTTTCTGCATCTCATCTTGTATCCCGAGTGTCCCCTGCCCCTAACAATACAGGGAAGGACTGGGATTATCCTAAGGAGACATGTTTTCAGCAGTACCAAAACACCCTCTTAATATTTAAGGTACCCTCTCAGGGATGAGAAACAAAGATCGCTTGACTGACTTCCCCAACCCTCCGCTTCAGGTAGAGCAAATATTTCAGGGGAGCTCTCTGTGCAGGGTGGTTTGGCTGGACTCTGCTGCCAATGGTGGTATCATTAATATGTATCAATAACTTGTGAGCCCAGAGGAACTTGCTGCCTCTGGAGAAGCAGAATGGGGGGTGGAAAAAGGTGGGGTTTGGCACCTCTCTGCCAAAATGAGTTCTTTTCTTCCTCCCCCACCTGAGAGCAGAGGCTATTTTTTATTTGTTATTGAATTTGTTAGCACAGAAGAGCAGGTGGACACAAGATGAAGTGGTCTATGGGATGAGGCTTGGCTCTGAAGGCATTTTTACCCTGAGAGATGGCAATTACACAAGGAGCTTTTGCTTTTCCCATAGTGTACCATAGTCCACAGCTGTGCAGTGAAGCGGGGAAGGAGGAGAGATAAGATGGACAGAGAGCAGTGGCTGGGAACGAGTTGGGACTTTAATAGAGCATCTTCCTTGAAAGAGGCTGTTACTGAAAATCCTTGGCTATTCGAACGCACCGAGAGGAGAAATGAAGGTTTGCATGGGGAAATTTTCACATAGCAAAGCTTTTAACAGGGGTTTCTCAGCATGGCTGATTTCCCTGGGAAGCAGGGAGGTGTGTTTTGCCTGAACCCTGGCGATTTTCCCTGTTTCATGCCACGTACCTGCTCAGTGAGTCTGGAGATGCCTTTGAGCGTGAGCAAAGGGATGCACCTACTCGGGTTCCCATCACACTGAGTAAAAAACAAAGCCAAGAAAATCTTCCCAATGAGCTCAAACTCTGGATTTGTCGTGGGTTTTTTTCTGCCCAGCCTGAATGCTGCCCAAGGCATGGCTAAGGTTAAATCTTTCCTTTTCATCCCAGTCTTCTGTGAAGACTGGACGACTTCGCTAAGTGTGATTGGAGCAGTTTGTTTTTAAGCTCCACATAAGCACTATGCTGGATTTATAGCGTTTTCATTCTTTCTGAATCGACCCGCTGGGAGCCATTAAACTTTTATTGCTCTCTGCAGTTGCCTGGCCAGAGCGGGATAGAGAGGCCCTGCTGCTGGAAACGCTCTGTCTTCAGCTGTGCTGGGGAAGAGGGATGCCAGGGAAAAGCATTCCCACATGCAGGGCCACCCAGGGTTGTGCTCCTCATCTGTAAGTTGCTTTGGGTACAACAGTTTTCCAGTCTTTGGCAAGGCAGAGTAAAATGTACGAGCACATCCTTCTCAATCTCTCACTGTTTCCCACCTCTATGGGCTGAGAATATCCCTGTTTGTCTTTAAAAGCTGGGAATGCTGGAGATATAAGACTGTTATTAACTTTTGTTGCCTCCTTGGGTTCTCTAGCTTATGGAGTACATGGTCCAGACTGACTGACTCTGTGCTCTGGGCTTGTGCTGGTGAGGACCTGGAAGTGTGTCCTCCAAAGGCTGCCCTGAAACCACTGCTGGGGGTTCACGTGGGGGTGTTGCACAGTGTCTGTATCTTACCTGCTCCACCCAGGAGCCTCATAGCTCAGTATTAACTAAAGGAAACCCACCTTTTTAGGGGTGGGGAGAGTTGCATTTTTTTTGTATGGAGAAGGCAAAACAAGAGTGATGTAGCCTGTGCTACCTGACTTGACATTCTCTTGGCACAGGGAGAGAGCAGAGCTTCCTACTGAGGGCATTTATCTCCTCCCAGAATAGGTTTTCAGGATAGGTGAGATGATTGCCTTGTTGAGGTGCTGGTCCCTCTCCAGCAGGAGGTTTATGTGGCTGAAGCTGGGATGGGGGCAGGTTACCCAGGAGAGAGGGACCAGGCTAAAAGCAGAGATAAATCAAGGAGGTGATTCCAGATCTAAGTCTTTTATGTCTTTATCTACTGTCCCTCAAACACAGCAAGTGAAAAACTTTATGGTAGGACTTTGTCTTGGCATTGCAACTTGTGGCTCCTGTCCCCAGACAGTGGGCTTCCCCTAGAGCCAGGTGCTTCTACAAGAGAAAACATCACTTCTGAGTTGTTCCTTCTGGCTGAACTTTGTGCAGCCCTTTCCTTGGGTGCCCAAGAGAGCCCTCCTTCAATCTTGAGCACGTTTGGTCAGGGATCAACCACTCCTGGGGGTCTAGGGCTGAAGCCAAAACATGGGGTGACTGGAGTTCTGCAAACAGCAACTGAACAGAGCCAGTGTGGACACTTTTCCCTGATGAAAGAAGGTTTGCATTATCCTCTTGTAGCTCCAAGAAGGCCAGGCTGGGGTACTTCTGTCGGCGTGTTTTCTAATTTAATTACTTATCCTTGTCTCAAATTGTTTATGGTACACTAGGCTATTAAATGTGCCATAAGCAAATGGCTCTTGAAAGAGGAAGAGGATTTATTTGTTTTAGCAACCACTCCAACAAAAGTCTATTTCCTCAGCTAATTAAGATTCCATTCGCTAATTTAAATGTTATGCTAATTAAAGCATAATTCTGAAACTGTAAAAAGGAACTTTAAAAAAAAAAAAAAGGGAGGGAAAGAAAGAGGCAGCAAGTAAGAAAGAAAACTAGTTGGCCTTTAGGAATTACATTAAATTTATTGCGTTGTTGTAACAATGGTGAGCGGAGTAATTATTTCATTTGCCTCTCATGTGCTATTCATGCTGTTGCTTTTATTCATTTTCCCCCCATTCTCTCACTTCATCTCATTAACACCCGTTCTCTCCCCTCTAATGGGCATCATCTCGCGACGCTTGAAGATGAATTGTGAGCCTGATCCTTGTGTTTCTCTGAGAAGGGCCACACAGAGAGTATTGGAGCTTGTTTATCTTCCAGCCCAAGCTGAGACAACGCTGCGTGGCCAAACTGGCTGGCGGAGTTACATTGTGCTCACTTTAATTAAAATATAAATAATCTGGTTTTGGGGAACAGGGAAAAAAGAAATGAGAGTAGAAGGAGAAGGTCTGGTTTGTGTTTTATTAAATCTCACTCTACAGGCAGAGACTTGGGCTGGGTGCTATTCTCAGTTTCCTCATCAGATTCTTGCTACATAACTTAGGAAATAATATCGCTGAGCCCTTAAAAGGGAGATTTAATTCACTGGAGAGTTTGCTAAGGTGCTTGAGCTGCAACTTAAACACATCAGAGAGCACGGAGCACTTCATTTGAAGTAGGGGAAGTGGACTTGCTGTCGTAGTTTTGGCTGGTTTTGAGTGGCAGGTGGGATAGACCCACTGCCCACTTTTAGTCTGCTTGATCTCATCCAGGTTGATCACCTGCCAGGGGCTGGCATGGCACTGGGTCAGACTGGGAGGCATCAGGCTGTGGCTCGAGGTAGGCATCACAAATGCAGCCTGAGCATCATCTCCTTGCTTTGATTTTTGCCTTGCCTGGTCCAGAGTAGCAACAGGTGAGATTCTGATGTTTGCTGGAGCCTCAGGAGGCCACGATGAAAGTGCAGAGCTACCTACCAAGTGGAGAAAAACTAAGTTCTGGAGAGTGAATGTGTGCCTGTACTGGAAAGAAAATAACTGAATGAGAAGGGGGAGGTGACAGCTGAGTGTAAGGAGGCCTGCTGGGAGGAGCAAGCCATGAACATCAACAACATAAAGGTTACAGCAAACCTGGTTTGATCCCCCTGTACATCCTCCTCCTTGCAGTCAGGCTCTCTGCCTTCCCTGGGGTGCCTCTTTGCCCCCCTCTCAGCCTCAGGGTGTAGGAGCTCCTGTGGCTTCCCCCACTCCTGGCTGCTCCCTCTTGGGAGAGAGGATTTGCAGAAAGTAGCTTTGCAGTGTTGTCTTGCTATGTTAATATTATTAATAATGAAAATCAGGCTAGAGTTTATTATTTTGCTTTAATTTATGCATTTGGGTTTTTTTAAGAGGAAACCAATTAAGATTCTCTGATGAGCCCTCCAGCTCCCAGCAGCTTTGGGAAACACTTGCCACGAACTGCATTCAATCTGCAGCCAATACCTTTGTGTGTGGTCCTGATAAATACATTTGAGTGATGCTTTAATAACTAAAATGTTTCCTTCTGCCTCCTCCCCTCCCTCCCCAACCCTAATCCTGCTCACTGCTAGCACCTTGCCTGGCAGGCTGAGTCCCTTGGTAGTACAGGTTGGACTTGGGCAAACTGGAGCTTGTAAATAAGACAGAGTGGGATTCCAAGCAGGGCTGAGTGACTTTCTGACCTGCTCAGTGTGGGTTGTGAGTTTTTTAGCTCTGGTGCAGAGCTGTGGGCTGTTCCCTGCATCACGTCTGTGCTGCTTTGGGTGCTCCCAGTTCTGATGTATCATCCTATTGTGATAGGACAAGAGGTGATGGGTTTTAACAAAGAGGGTGGATTTGGACTGGATAGGAGGAAGAATTTTTTGATCCTGAGGGTGGTGAGACCCTGGCCCAGGTTGCCCGGAGAAGTGGTCACTGCCCCATCCCTGAAACCCTTCCTGTTGGCTGGGACTTTGAGCAACCCCCTCTAGTTGCAGATGTCCCTGATCCCTGCAGGGGGGTTGGACTAAATGAACTTTAAAGGTCCCTTCCCACCCAAACCTGTCTATGATTCTATGATCTTAGGGGTGTTGTGCCTTATCTATGGAAGGAAGGGAACTGAGGGCTGCTCATTCCTGGGGCAGCAGCTGGCTCAACCTCATTGTCAAAGAGCAGTTCTGTCCATCCCAGCTCAACCTCTTCGTGCTGCTGAAGCAAGTCCCTCAGACTGAACCCACGAGCAGCACCTGCTCTTCCTGTCCTAGTCCGTAGATATATTTAAACTTTGATCTTGATGGGAAGTGACTGGTGATACATTAAAGCCATATGTTTTAGATGGAACGGCGAGGACGTGTAAGCTCAGTGATATTCACATCTAGAGAGAGCTGGGAACTTGTAGTGCCACCCACGCTTGGTATTTCTGCCTGCTCTGCGAGGCTTACACAGCTGGGGAAGGCAGAGTGGGAGCGAGATCTTCTGCTTAAGGGATTTTGCAGAGAGAGATGGATTAGATAGATTTGATGGAAACTGATAGTTTATGAAAATGAATTCACCTGCATCTCAATTTGCTTCTTGATGCCAGGGGAGAAAAAAGGGAAGGGGGAAAAAAAACCCAAACCAAACGTCAGGAAGGGGAGAGAAAAAACAATCCAAAGTTAATTAAAGTGCAGGTTTGATGTGCTGCTCTGGACTGTTTTCCTTTTAACTGTTTAGCAAGTGGGAGCTTTTCATGTCACCTCACCAGAGAGGAGTAAGCAAAGCTGTGCTGCTTCTCGGGATCTCTCTTCATCTCCTTTGACTGCCTAATCTGCAGCTTAGGAGAATGAAGTGGGACTGTGTCAAAAGAAGTGAGGAGAACCGTATTGGCCATGGGTACTTGGCAGCACGGGGAAAAAAAATCGCTTACGATGGCTGTGTTCATCTCCCAGGCTATCGGAAGTATCCTGGCAGGAGCTGGATGTAGTCCTGCTAATTCAGCACCCAGCTGGAGGGGCTGTCATGCTGCTGGGTGTGTTCGGTCACTGGAAGCTTTAGGGGGAGCCAGATGTTGGGTAGGGATGGAAAAAAACCCAACCCAAGCTTTTCAGTCTTCCCTGAGTCACCAGGAGGGTGGCAAACCAAAAACATCTGTTGGAGTAGTCAAGCAGGACTGCAGGGAACTTGCTGTCCACGAACTTTGCAAGCCCAGTTTGGGAATTAGGGTTGGCTCCGTTTTGAAGGGTGCAGGGAGAGTCACAACCTGCTTTTCAAAGGGTTCTCCTCCCTTTAGGGTGCCCGAGGGCACAGGCTCTTGCATAGAACCCATTTGGAGTGAGGATTCGGGTGGCTGGTGCACCTCAATATGAGTGTTTCTGGGATGCTGGGACAGCTGGCTGTGAGGCTGGTGGGAAATCTGCCTTTTTCCTCAGTCTGGGTGGTCAAGCAGGGCCTTTCCTTTCATCCCTGTGATGGGAAACTCCAGGAGCAGTCTCCCATCCCAGGGAGCTTGTATTCCCATGTGGTGAAATCCTGCTGTCAGGTCAGGGAAGTCTTGTTTGGCTGCCTGGAGTGTCATCAGAGCAGCAAGATCCAGGAGCAGAACCATGTTCTTCCCTGCCATCTATCGATACTCCCATTGCTAGGTAACAATTGGCACACAGAGGCACAGGCAGCTCCTCAAACTCCCCATGACCTTGGGCAAATCACTTCATCTCTGTGCTACAGTTCCTTCATCTAGACAACAGGAATAATAATCCTTATTTTCGCTCAGCCTGTGTCGCTCTTTCAATATAAATACGAACTCCTTTAGGCAAGAAGTGTCTCTGGGAACACGTGAGGAATAGCGAGTGTTTGAAGGTGGTGGTACATATGCAAGCAGGACCTTTAGAGAGGAGCTGTGTGCAGCTCCAGAGAGCATTTTTTTCAAAGGAGAATGGGAAGGGGGAAAAAAAAAAATAGCACTGGAAGTTTAAAACAAAACATGTGGGTAAATTGAGGCCTGTGAGTCTCGCCTTGGAGCACCGGGGAAGATTCAGCTCTGCCCGGTTGGTTCATCAAAGGGAGGTTAAGAGGTGATTTGGTTGCATTCTACATCTTTCTCTGTGGGGGAGAAGTTGCTGAAAATAGACAGGTCTTTAATCTAGCAGCAAAGAGAGTATCAGGATCCCGTGTTGGAAGGTGAAGCTGGACTCATTTACAATAGAAGCGGCGTCCAATTTTTGAAGAGAGGGTAATTAATCATTGCAACGACTTCACTCTGAGCCACAGTGGGGCTGCTGTAGCTGCTGAGCATTGAAGCTTAAGGAAAAGGGGTTTTGAGGGGCTTTCAGGAGCTGTATGAAAGTTAGGAGCTTGTGTGGGACCCTGGAATCCATGGGGATGGGCATGGTGTGGTCCTGTGTTGGCTGGTCACCTTCAGAAAGCTGGGGCTCGCTCGGGTGGGGGGTTCACCCCAGTTCGGGTGCCTGCACGGGGCTTGGGTGTCCCCCAGTGTGTGGAGCAGGAGCGAGTGCATCAAGCACTAATCACTGCCAGGCCTCCAGGGATCAGGAGAGTCATTGTGATGCTTTCCCCACCTCCCCCTTTCAAAAAGAGTTCTTAAAAATCAATATAAATAAATAAAGAGGCCATAAATCTAGGAAGACACCCGCGGCTGCCTCCGGAGCCCTCTGCTCCGGGGAGATGGGTGAGAAGGGGGACGGAGCATCGACCTGCTGAAGACAGATGAGAGGGTGATTGGTCAGTGCTGGGGCAGCCAGGGTGCCCTCCAAGGCTGCAGCAGTGAGGAGGGTGCAGTGTGTATGTTTTGCATCTGGTTTAAGACACGGGACATCCCCAGCTGGCCACTCACCAAGGGAAGAGTCTGGCTTTAGGAGTGTGATGCTAATTTGCTTGAAAACTAAGGTCAAGCCAGGGAAGACCTGAATGGCTTATTGCATTTGCTCCCTCTTACCTCATCTGGTTGGATTTGCTCTCGCTGTTTTGGGGACACCCATTACTCCCAGTCTAGTTTCTTTGTGCTGAGCAGTATCACCTGCCTTTGGCATAGACGGGTGGAAGTGATGGGCACGCTGCTGTGGAGGGACCCTTCCAAATGTGCTCTCATTTCTCTCCACTCCTTGGCAGGAAGGGTGTTTTCATGGGAGTGGGTTTGGAAACATCCTATCTTTGTCTGGGAACTTGGGGTTAATAGTGAAGTATGTTGCCCTGCTGCTGAAAGCTGACTAGGAAATAGATTAATTGTGAAATGCAGCACAGTGGCTCATTTCCAGTGCTCCTTCATCCACGGTTGATGGTGCAAACTAGTTAAAGCTCTTCCCAAGGGGCAATATATTCTTATAAACCAGAAGGTGCTGCATGTACCCCTTCCTGCCCTGGCCAAACAAATATTACCCTGGGCAAATAAAGCACATGAGCTAGTTGACATACACAGCAATCATAGAATGGTGGGGGTTGGAAGAGATCTCTGGAGATCATCAAGTCCAACCCCCCTGCCAGAGCAGGAACATCAAGGGCTGGCCACACAAGATCCAGGCAGGTCTTGAAAGTCTCTAAAGGGGACTTCAATACCTTTTACCTGAACAATGTGTCATCACCCCTGTCATTTGCAGCAGAGAAGCAGCTCTGCCTTGGAAAGAATCCTTCTGAGGGGGACATTTTGATGCACAGCATCTCCAAACGTATAGCAATGGGTGCTCAGGGTACCTGAGAGGAAAATCCTTCCCTCTTCATGTGTGGTGCATTGCATGGCTCTCTGGTACCCCTTCCCCCTTGGGGGAGGCTGTTTGTCTGTCTCTGGCACAGAGGGATCTATCTCGGGCTGGCCGCTGCCTGGTTTTGCAGCAAGTGCTGCACTACTTGGTAATCACAGGCTGTTAGCAGCCTGCGGAGGGAAGTCCAGCTCAACACCAGCACTGCAAGGAGAGATAATGGTAAATAACCAGCAGCTATTGGTGAAGGTTGAAGTAAAATAAATGGATCCTATTTTCAGTCTTCCTTCAGTGTTTTAATTTTTTTTGTTTCTATTTTTCTTGCTCCGTCCTTTCTTGCGGTGTGACAAGAGAGCAGCTGGGGCTGGTGCAGCCTCAGCAGAGCCCTCCACCCAAACTGAGGATGCCCTGGGCTTTTCCTTGGGTTTCCCCCTGGTTTTCAAGTTTTTAGGTGTTGAGGGGGAGGCAAAAAAAGCAATCTGACTTCTTGTCGTAGGATAAGCTGGGAAGGAAAATACCGAATTGCCTAAGTGGATGGAGGAGGGAAAACAGGCTCAAAACATCTCCTAATGTCTTAAATCTTTTCCTTAATCTTGCTGCCCACATGTAAACAAACTGCAGTTTCAACCTGTTCTTCTCTATCCTTGACATGGCAGTGACAGTGTTTGTGACAAGTCCTCATGGGCTGCTAGCGGGGAGGCAAGGGGTCCCCGTGGCCTGTGGGGGCTGCAGGAACTGCTCCGGATGCTGCTCACTGACTTTTGCTTGAGGCTTTGAGCTCAGTGTGATAAAAACATAGTAGTTTCCCACCTTGCCCATCCTCCTTGGCAAAACGGAAACACTTCTTGCAGAACCTCATCCAGGACTTGAATACCTCCAGAAATTCCTCTGCAGCAACTTGTTTTTCTGTTTTACCGGGTGAACCCCATGCTGGGGGGGATTGCCAGAGCCCGGGGTGCCCGCAGATGTCACACCAGCTCCGCTCAGTTTCCCCAGACTCAAGAATGACAAATAAGCAAAACACGGTTTAATTAAACACCGCCATGCGCTGCCTCATTAAGTGGTGGCTGGGAGTGAAGAGAAAGGCTCTGACAGCCCTGTCAGCCTGGCCTCTGAAGCGTCGCTGGCAGGAGCAGGGGCTGAGGAGATGACTCAGGGGCGAGCACAGCTTGGTGGCGAGCGCAGTTCCGGGCTCCTTCCTCCCCGCGTGCGCCGCGCGTGGGTGCAGAGGCATCCGCAGCTCCCCTCCCCAGCCCACGCTCGGTGCCACCTCCCGCTCGGCCGTCCAGCTGAGAAATGAGATAAACGTCTGGTTTACACCCGCTCAGGCTCTCCAAACCCTTGCTGTGAGCAATGTGCTGGCTGCTTGTCCAAGGTCTCTGGCAAAAACATGTCAGAGATTTCTGTGGAATCTCCTGAAACTTTCCTGTCCTTGTCTGTGTGGAGGAGGGAGCCAGGCTCTTCTCAGTGACGTCCAGTGATAGGATATGGGGCAGTGAATGCAAGGAGGGTCCATGTAATCATAAGGAGAAACTTTTTACAGTGAGGGTGACAGACACTGGAATGGGCTGCCCAGGGGGGTTGTGGATTCTCCTTCTCTGGAGACATTCAAAACCCACCTGTGTGTGTTCCTGGGTGACCTGATATAGGTGATCCTGCTCTGGCAGGGGGGTTGGACTTAGATGATCATTTGAGTTCCTTTCCAACCCTGAACATTCTGTGAATCCCCAGTGATGCTGAGAACATGGTGTGCTGCAGAGCTGTGTTGTTGCTGGTGAGCTGTGGTGTTGCCCTTTCCGTGTCTGGCATGCTTTCAGAGATGCTGTGGATGTGGTACCCACCACCAAGAAGATCCAAGGGAGAGCTCCCTTGGAGGGCATCATCCCCAGGGCAAGAGGTTTACCCAGGTGTGGGACTCTGCCAGGGCTGCATGATGGTATCTGATTTTCAGCCCTTCAGGAAGACAAAGGGGAGTCAGTAAATGAAATATTGTAGGGGAATCTTCTCAAACAGCAAGGTCATCTCTGAAAACAGGGAAGATGAAGAGGCTCTTGGGCACATTTTTACATCTGAAGAGTTCCTCAGCTTAGAAAAGGCAGCCTCGCCGACCTTCACCACCCTGCTCTCCAAGGGGAAGAGCCCAGGCGGCTGCTGCGCTGAACGATGCCCAAGCCCTTCTCTTCTCCCCCTTCTGAAATCTTTTTCCATAAAGTGAACCCTGGACCTCCAGTGAAGGGAGGTTTCTGCTAAACAGTCGAGAAGAAAAGGGTCTTCTTGCTCTTTTTCAAGACCTTTCTCTCTCCTTTTTCCTTGAGCCTTGGAGTGAAATTCCATAAGGGCTCTGTGGAGGAGCACTCGCACAAGACTCTAATTTCAGGTGTGAATATGGAGACATTTTTCATTAGGAAACATATGGTGTTAAGGTTAAAAAAAAAAAAGAGAGATGAAGTTTGACAGCTAGGAACAAAGCAATGAAATAATAACTACAGGTGGGCAAAACCTCCAGCAGGGTTTGCAAACAACAAAACCAAGCCAGGGGCAGTTCAGATCCAAGTGTTATTGTTACTTATTAGAGTTGGTGGAAAATTTAACAGGGGGAGAGGCTTTTTTTGACAGAAACTTGGGTTTTCATCAAAGTGAAATTTCAATGGGAAGCGTTCACCTTCTGCGGGAAGTTTGGGCATCTAGTAGGACACAAAGAAAGAAGGAAAGAAAAAAAGAAATGAAAAATGTCAGAAAGCAGCTGGGGGATTTGTATTCTGAGTGATAGATGAAGCCTCACCCCTGCTAGTGCAGGGTGCTGGGCAAATATAGACTGGGAAAGTAATTTTTGGGTAACTGTGGGGATGGTCATTCAACCTGTGCAGAGGAGGAACTGATTTGACCTTCAGCTTGGGATGCAGGCAGCCAGTTCCATCCCTGGTATCAAAGACTAGACTGATCTCCTTGTTAAAGCAACTTATCTTGAGCTAAATACTTTTGAATTTCCCCATCTATAAGAGGATGTTTTCTCTCCTTTGTCCTTTGGGACTTTGTGCAAGTCTCCTGCCTCCTCATCTAATGCTTTGTCCCTGTCCTTTGAAAGTGTCGCCTAATGGGTAGGAATCTGGACTTGGATGTCTGAGAGGCATCTGTTCTCTAAATCAGCTTTTATTTCTTTCTGCCTAGCAAAATGGGGTTAAAGATATTAATATTCTTGGTGAATTACTGGGGGAGCTGCTGATTAAAAGCACAGGATGGAAGGTAGATCATCGCTGCTGGAGCGCTGCGTCCAGCCTCTCATCTCTCCTCGGGGCTTTGGGAGAAAGTTGAGCTCGGGAGCCGAATGTCATTGCTGAGGCTCCGCTTTCTTCTCCGTTCTTTGAATTCTGGGTCTCGAGTGGCTTTGCAATTTATGGTGAATATTTTATACCTCCAAATGATGTTTGGTGGGATTCCGTGCGTCTCGCCTGCTGTGCCTCCGTCAGTCTCGGAGGACGGCTCCCTTTGTTGTGCGTGTCAAGCTTGACGAGGCGCCGTTTTTCCAAATGGATAATTCTGTTCCTTCGCCGTCGAGGAAATTGTTTCCTTCCTGGAAAGGCTGCTCTGTTGCTTAAACGAGGCTTTGGCTGCCAGTGAGTCGACTGGAGAAAATATGTCAAATGACTACGGGTGACCTTGAGAAAAGGCGTGGGTGGGTGTGTTGAGGGGGGTGGCTTCCTTACGTGGTTTGTTGTTTTTTTTTTTTTTTCACAGTCAGCTTTTGCAGCTCGTTGAGACTGGGAAGCGCTTCAGTGTGGGGGGAAGGAAGGCAGATGTGTGGTTATTCAAGTCCCAAGGTTGTTGCCCTCCATAGATATCACTTCCCATTAGCAGGCAGGGCAGGATGGAGGAATCATCAGTGCAGGGAGAGCTGGTTTCTCCCCAAAAGGTGGAAAGCTCAGCGACTTTAAAAAAGAAAAAAATGGAAAAGCAGTTATGTATTTAAATGGGAAGATAAGCAGCATGAGAAACAAGCTGCTAAAAGGACCCAAGTCAGGAGATGAGATTTGGTGATGCTGCTCATCTTCCCATTTCAGCTGCTCCCTTCTCTCTGAGCTAAACAAAAGGGGCTCAACACTGTGTGTGTCAGCCTGGTGATAGCAGAGCCGGTCCCGTGGTGCATCCCTGTGATGCAGGAGGGGGATGGAGCCCGGCCAGCATCACTCGCTGCCTTCGAGGCTCCGCAGGTGGCTGCAGCCCAGCGCCCTCGGCGTGCACATCTGCAAAGGGCTTCGACTTTGGGGACCGGGGGGATGAAAGGTGCCATAGAAACATGGGTTTTATTAATATGGTGGAAGGTTGCCAGTCGTAATTAATGCCGTGAGAAGCTTGGCGGTTTCACTTCACAGAGCTCGGTACAAATATTTCTGTTGGGTTTGATCCATGCTGCTTTGGAGTCTCTTGGTTTTCACCTTGCGCTGCTGAGCTGCGTGAGGTCTCCTCGACAAACTAGGTGAGCCCTTGCTGAGGTGCAGCAGGGCAAGTCTTACGTGATGTGGACTCTGACAAGCTGGTCACGTTTGCTTGCAAAGTTAGGATAAATTGGATGGGAGTGAAGTAACTTAAAGGAGTCAGTCAAGTAGCTCTGTGTGTGGGATTTCACCGGAATATTTCCCGCATATTTCTCTCTGTCTCAGAGAGGAGGAGTGTGGGGAAGGAGCAGACTAAGAAGAGGAGGCAACCTTTCGTAACTGCGTAGAGATCTCTCTCCTCCCTCCCCGCTCT